>PVJO010005377.1:0-99207 GCA_004026905.1 Hystrix cristata | reverse complement strand
CCTCAGTCGTGTGGCCATAGGGTAAATTCAGGCGCCTCTGCAGGTTCACATTATCTGCATCAGACTCAACATTGGACCCCCTGAAAGCCCACTCTGCCTTTGCCCTTTCCAGTTTCTCTAACTCTTTTTTCCAGTATTGTACATAGCAACTCAGCAAGTCCAGGCCCAGGCCCCACCCCTAAAGTTGTCTGCCCAGGTTCATCGCCCTGTACTGTGGCTTGAATGTGTCCCAACAGATTTCCTGAGTTCAAAACTTAATGCTCAGAGTCCTATGTTGATGGTATTTGGAGGTGGACTTTTGGGGAAGAAATCAGGGCCGCCATGATGGTGTTAGTGGCTTTGTAAGAAGAGGAAGAGAGACCTGAGCTTGCACCCCTGCTCTGTCTTGTTACAAGATGCCTCCCACAAGTCAGATGCAGGAGGAAGGCCCCATCAAGTGCAAAGCATATGCCCTTGGACTTCCCATCCTCCAGAATGACAACACAAATAAACTTGTACCCTTTGTAAATAACCCAGTCTCGGGTATTGTGTTATAGCAACATAAAATGGACTAAGACACCCTGCCCTCTAGTTAATAGACTCCCTACTTGCAAAAGATTTATTTTTTATTTGAATGTGCCCTTTCAGCTTGTGATCCATTTTCTAGTTAAATGCAATGCTTTCCCCAGGAGGATTTCTGGAGAAATTCTCTATCTAACTACATTAATAAGAGATGTCAACTACAGTCCAGAAAATGGGAGGCATCCAGAGCTGGGTAACCCCAAAGTTGGTCTACTCTGTGGACTCCTCATGGCCCATGCCCACTGTCCTTCAGTGTTATCCTCTTCCCTGTCCTCATACCTGTCTATCTTCATGCTATCAGTCACCCTACTGTTCTCGCCTGTCTCTTACCAGTTGTTATGGGTGACCTCGGAGAGGTGGAAGGAGCCAAGGGCACAAGGTGTCCCAGGTTGGGTCTCAGGCTGGGTGGCTTTAAAACTCAGTCTCTTCTTGAAACAGTGAAAGAGGGTTGTATGGTAAATGGGTTGATGAAGCTGCTGTGGGTATTACCCCTCTGTTTCTGCCCTTTGTGTTCTTGCCCTTCCTGTTCCTGCTCTGGGATGCCAAGTGAATGTCAGGAAGGTCACTTCAGGTTGAGGCTCCCTGAGGCTGCACATCTGTAGGGTATTTCATGCTGAGTGGGAGATGCTATGTATTGGGAAATTCATTGATCATCCACATGACAGCCCAGTAGTCAAATCTTGCTGCCCCCAGTTATCTGAAGTCATGGTTGGAACCTGAACTGGCCCTGGAAGTTATGATTGGGCCACTTGTCCTGAGCTGACACTCTGGAGGCCCCACCCGGGCCTTTTCCAGCTGTATCTCTCTCCTGGGATGAGCAGCACATGGGCCCAAGGGGATGTGTCCGCTCAGAGCTCGTGTCCCTCCTATGCATCCCTAGCACAAGAGAGAGCTGGGCTTGGGAAAGAAGTGTGATAGGGTACACGTCTCTCCCAAAACACTGAAAATTAAACCCAAGGTCCCCAAGGCTGTAGCCAACCAGGCCACTCAGGTTTTGTGATTTGGGAAGCCATCTGCCATATTAGAAGTCCAGCAACATTGCTTGAGGAGCCATATGGAGAAAGAGAGAGGCCCTGAGACCACAGGGCTTTCTGGCTGCCTCTCAAACCCCTCATCCTGCCCCTCCTTCATCCCCAGCCCCACCCTGAGGTCACTGCTCCCACCACACAGGCCCCATGGGTCCTCCTCTAGCACCCGGCCCTCATCCCTGCCTCATCACCATAGCTCCTGCCGTTCATTCCCTTGGAACACCTGTCTGTGGTTGTTCCCGCTGCCCCAGATGTCTTTTCCAAAGTCATCTCAATCACGCCACCTTCCTTGGCCCGGTATCTATGCAGTCACCATCTTCAGCCTTTCCCACTGAGCTTCATTTTCCTGCTTTTTTACAATTATATTACAAAATTTTTTTTGTCCCCAGAGCCAAACACTATTCCTGACCAAGTCAGTGTATCCAAGCTGTCTAGCTCCTTAATCAGTATTTGGCTATATAAAGAGAGATCTTTGCCACCTGTCTTTTTATAGGTGCCTCTGTGACTTTGGGGAAACAAAACTTTGGTAGTGCCTGTGTTACCTGACCCCTATTCTCTCTCTGCACTCCTATTGGAGGGAGGCACTGTGGACTGCTGTCTTTCTCTCCTGGGTTACTGCACACCCTCTAATGGACTGTCCTCGTATGCCTCCCTTTATCACCAATGCCAGATCCCACAGGAGGTGGACTCCAGCCTTCTGTAGACATGCACAGTAGTCAGATCCTCTGTTGTTTTCCTCTTGATATGCACAAGTCCCCAGAGGCTGTTTCTTATTTTGAACTTCCCCCTGGGCTGCTATCTGGCTTGAGCAATTGCCTGCACGATGCAAGCTGCCCTTTTGCACCAGGGAGGATTTTCTCTTCTTGGCTAGAGGGTGCCATCCATGTGTGCCCGCCAGCCTTGCTGCCAGTAGCTGGGAAGAAATGTCCTGGGACTGGCAGGCCCAGCCTCCTGCATGCTGCCTTCGGGGAGCTCCACTCACAGGTGGAGGCTGAACTAGCTGGCCCTTGGAGGGATAGGAAGGAGTGAGCTCCAGAGGTAGCTAGCCTCCAGCAACAGCCTCCCAGACATCATGCCTCCAGCAGCCTCACACTCCCCACATGGAACTTGGTTCCATGTGGAAACTGAGCCCAGAGAACTGATGTGCCCCAGCCAGGCTGAGCCGCGGACAGACTCACTCTCGTTGCAGCATTTCCAGTGGCTTCCTGATCACTCTTGGGGTGGCGGCCCGGGCTCTGAGCCTCGTTCCAGAAAAAGGCCCAGAAAGGGACCTCGTTTTCTAGTAACCTCCCCAACTGAAAGTGAATAAACTGTGCCCAGCTTTCTTACCTATAACTTCTCTGGGCTTCAGTTGCTCCACCTGTGCAATGACAGGTTGATCTGTGATCTCTATAGAGTCTTTCTGCCTTTTAAGTCTTCAGTTGACTCCTTCACACAGAGGTGCTTAGCTGAGGCTTTTTGTGTGTTTTTTTTTCCTCAAACCTTTGCATTTAAGCTCCATGGATTATTTGAGATATCTGAGGAAATAAAAGATTTGAAAATTATTATTTAGGAAGTGAGACATGGAGGAGCTTCAGATAACCCTGAAATGACTTTGTATAGGGGACTGCCTAGCTTGCTTTCTTATGTAGAAGAGATTTGGAGAATTATTTTATATTAACATTGAATGAGGTTTAAAAAATGGCCAGCAAATCACCTTCATTCATAGTATACACTGAATGGCTTTGCACATCTCTTAGATATTTGGAATATGACTGTAAGTGGCAGGTTTTCTAATTTCCCTGCTTTGGACCCCAGGATAGAGCTAAGACAGCGTGGAACTGTGTAGAACAATGTGGAATGGAGGGAGAGAGAGTCCAGTCCAGTGGCAGAAGCCCTGTCATAGTCTCAGCTCCACCATGTGACCCGGGGAATCTTGGTTTCCTCACATACAATTGGAAAGAGAGTGCCTGACCTGCTGACCTGGAAGCGAACAATTGTGGCACACTTTGGCCAGAGCTTTCAAAAGGACTTGCCTCCTTGGAAGGGATTCATGTTTGCCTTACAAATGGATCAATAAGCACCCATGAGACACTGGAGTTTGTCTTCTAGGCTGATGATTTAATTTGGGAGAGTGTTCCCAATAGAGGTGGATTCTTTCACTGACATTCCATCTACTTTTCTATGCCCTAAGAGAATGGCTATCTTGTTCTGATGGGGACATGAAGGGGACAAGAAACTCATCATAGTCAGCTATCTGGCAGCATTCTTAACTTGTTCTCCTTGATCAGTTCTGAGAGTTTATGGCCTATGAGGGTAGAAGGAAATGATACCTGGAAGAAGGGAAACACATCTCTCTTGACAGCTGCTTCTTGATTATTTATTCTCCAAAATGATTTTGGATAAGGGGAAAGCAAAGTTTTGGCTGGTTTTAACATGTATAAAAACAACATCCTATTTATGGCTGCAGTGTATGCAACCAATGTATTTCTGCCTAAGAAGAATAATTAATACAATGGGCTTTTTGAAGGTCAATTCTGTGCTGGCGTGCTATCAAGGAATGTATCTGCACTACGGGTGTTAGTCCTTTATGACAACTGGGAGAGGTGGGAATTTTCCAGAATTTGTAGTTAAATAATGAGTGCCAATCCACAGCTGGTAGATGAGGTGCTGCCATTCTAATTCAGATCTGCCCAACTCCAAGAGCCCGGCTCTTATTCTAGACCATGAACTTGGACTTAGAGAATCAACCACCAACTTGCATGGGGTCCTCTTTCCTTGGCACCTTCATACCAGAACTATCCAGTTATGGGGAGCATTGTGCTGCTATAGCCTGGCGATCTGCCTTTCTCGAAAGAGCGAGGCTGGGGATTCTTGGGTTCCCTACAGTTTTTCCTCAAAGAGGAGAGAAATGTCTTCCTGGGATGCTGGGGAGTGCCCCAACCTCAGTGAGGTTAAGCTGAGAAGTCCCTCAAACCTGCCATCATGAATTCTTGCAGCTTCCTGGAGCCATAAGAGCAGATGAGTGCTACCTGCATACCTGCTCTGCTCTACCATCGATTGTTTGGGTGATGTTGGCCCACCGCACATTTGGATCTGTTACACAAAGACATTCAGCTCTTCTCTTAAGGTGTTTTCAAGTTCTGACTCTTTTTGAAACAGATTTGAGGTTTTCACAGAGACCCAAATTCCACCCGGATTAGCCCCTATGTAACCGTAGGAGATAAAAACAGAGGGAACTGCTCTTGCCTAAAAATGGTTTATTTTGCAATTCTTTTAGAGATCAGTGTTTGTATTTGGCCAGGGCACCTACAAGACCAGTGGGCTACAGTGGCTGTTCTTTGACAGCTGATGGGGGATCGGAGGATTTTGCATTGTCATGATATCTACAAATCCGTCTATTGCGCCAGTCTGAGTGGGGACAGGGGTTACAGTAAATGATACATTCATGTTAGGTTCCTGGAACAGTGTTGCAGGATGAGTTATGTACCCCTCCTCTAAAGTATGCTGGCGTTCTAACCCCTAGTACCTCAGCATGTGACCTTACTTGGAGACAGGGTCTTTATAGAGACAGTCAATTTATAATGAGGTCTTTACCTTGCATTCTAATCCCACATGACTGGTGTCCCAGAAATTCGGGCCTAGAGACAGACATATACAGAGGAAAGATGATGTGCAGAGATATGGGGTAGGGCGTTGGCTTCTACAAGCCGAGGAGAGAGAGCCTGGCACAGACCTTCTTCTCAGGTCTCACAAGAAGCCATCCCTGCCAACACCTGGAGTTCATGCTTCTGGTCTCTAGAACTGTGAGATGGTCCATGTCTGTCAATCAGGCCACTCAGTCTCTGCCTTTTGTCTTGACAGGCTTAGCTGACAATATGCATTTCTCTAGAGGGAAAAAAAAGCCAGGAAGAATTCCCAATCCAAATGGTTTTTCAAGCTGGGAGTGTAGCTTGCTCAGTGTGTGAGTATCTGTCTGGGTTCAATCCCCAGCACTGAAAAATCAATCGATCAGGTGATCAGTCCGGCAATCAATCCATCCATCCCACATAAAGGAGTCACTGTCCTATTTTGGCACCAGGTGTGTGTTTCACGGCAGACTGTTCAGCATGTGTGAGGCCCTGGGTCCAAACTCAAGCACCAAAAATAAACACATAAATAAGATAAATAAAATTAGCCTGATGTAGTTTAGCTTATGGTTGCTTTCCCTCTGACTGTGTGGGGTGGCTTCCTGTCTTAGCACTGCATAAAAGTTAATCTGCTTTTCCACTCTTGTTGTTGGCAACTCCCCAAATCCATGGTTCTTTGTGCTGGAAAATATATAGTACATCCAGCCCAGAAGACCAAGATCCACTCTGATGTTGATGAGCAGAAGAGCCAGTCCCAACCAGCCTGGGAGCAGATGAGAAGTTCATAGGCTGTTAATAAACCGGAACCAATCGGTGACTGCGGGCTAATTGTGCTTGGCCGGCTGGGGCCGCAGGTCCTTGGGAGAGCTCGCACTTGCGCTGCCTTTATCTGCATATAGCAGGGCATGAAAGCACTCGGCCGCTCTTGGTGTTTGTCGCAGTGAACAGACATATGTCTCTCACACTAGCATGGGGAATATCTAATCAAGCCACACAATGATTGCTTATGCCTGGGGCTGTCACAAACAAGGCGCTGTCACTCTTGTTGGGGGACCACAAAAAGAGAATTCACTTTGGATGCATGATAATGAATATATTTGAAATATATTAGAATTGATGTAGATGGTGCACTTTCACGCCTTAAAAAAAAAAAACAGACAAATGCTGTTTTCCCAAAAATATTTTGTCCTTTTAAATCCCACAATGGGCAGGAGGGCGGGGTAAGGATGAGAGATGGCACTCAGTAAATACAGATTTTTTGGTTCTGGTGTCCAGTACGACTTGCTTTCCTATTGTTTTTCAGTATGAGCTAGGATCTTTGGGGTAGAAGTTGTATTTTGTGCAACATTAGCAGAGATGGTAGTATATACGGTAGGGGTGCCCAAATGTTCAGGAGGTTTTTTTTTTTTTTTTTTTTTTTTTTTTTTGCTGGGGATCGAACTCAGGGCCTTGTGCTTGTGAGGCAAGTACTCAAACCACTGAACTAAATCCCCAGACCCAGTTCAAGAGTTTTAAGAAGAGAATGTGTGTATGCATGTGTGTGAGTGTGTGTGTGTGGTATGTGTGCATGCATTTGTGTATGTTAGGCTTCTTTTCCCTTGTTTTAGTTGGAACTCCCTGGGAAATTTTATTTTCTGTAAAACTGAATCATTTTAGTATACTGAAGTACTGTGACCTGTAAGTCTCTTATTGCTACTTTAAAATGGACTGAGTTTTAGCAGGAAAAAAATATGATCTGGGGTTAGGAGCCAAGATGTGATTTTTTTTTTTCCTGCCTGCCATTCCGATGACCAGGAAAAAAACTTCGCTAGCAGTCATGGAAGTGGGAACAGTGTGTGGAGATTCACAGCTCGACACCGGAAATCTAGGCACTCACTTCGGAGAGTCTTCGTTACCAGGAGTAGGGCCAAGTATAGAATTTGGGAGGCTCAGTGCAAAACAAAAATGTGGGGACACCGTGCTTAAAAATAATTAATGGTGTCATGGTGACAGCAGGCAAGGACACCCGCTCAGGCTCTTTGCAGCACAGGACCCTCGGTGACTGGCCTGGAGACCACACACTTGAGAAGCAGCCCTGCTAGGAGCTGTTTTTATCCTCGGGGAGGAGAAACTGGAAGAGAGAGAGATAGGGAACCACTGTAAATCCCAATTTCTATCTAGCCATGAGCCCCAAGTTGGTACTCAGTTGAGACACAATGAGTTAAAAAAAAAAACTCCAAATTTGTTTGTTTGTTTCTTTGTTTATTGACAGGATCTTGCTATGCAGTCCAGGCTGGCCTTGAATTCACTGTGTAGCCCAGGCTGGCCTCGAACTCATGGCGATCCTCCTGCTTCATCCTCCCGGGTGTTGGGATTACAGGGATGAGCCACCACACCTGGCTGAACTCCAGATTTAATGTGTTCATTCTCACCAGATGAAGTTCAAGAATGAGTCATGATCACTAGCACTGGCAGCTGTGTTTTAGAAACCATTTTTGTGCTTATTTGAAGTGCAGTACCTGCCCCCACCTCACTCACTAGTCCATCAATATGCACAGAACTGGCTCTGTCTAACAACAGGCAGTTGAGGAAACAGTCAGAATTCACAAATAAGAAAGAAAATCGTTGATGAGCATTTGTTTGGATGCTGACACCCCTGACTGTGGTTGGGTTTTGCCTGGTGGGTACACTGAAGTTTGTTTATTTCTTCTTTGCTCTATCTCTGCTGTGGTTGAAATGTGTTCTCTGAAGTTCTAATGTTAGAATCCCCAGCACAGCCGAGTCCAGAGGGCAGCTCCGTAAGAAGTGGTTAGGTTGTGAGGGCTCTGCCCTTACACACGGATTAGTGCATTTATCACGGGAGTGGGTTGTTATCAAAGCTAGTCTGGTTCCCTTTTGTTCTCTTGCTTTGGACTTCTCTATCCTTTTTCCCTGTATAGTGGGATAACGTGGTGCGAAGGTCCTTTCCGGGCCCCAGAACTATGCTCTCAGACTTCTCAGGTTCTAGAATCATGAGCCAAATAAATTTCTGTTCATTATAAATTAGCCAACCTCAGGGACTCTGTTATAGTAACAGAAACAGACTAAGATGGTCCCTTTCACACATACACAGACAAGACAGCCTCAAGTGTCATAAAATGTATGATCTTAACCAATTTTAAGTATACAGTTGAGGAGCATTGACTATATCACATCACCCTACAACAGAGCTCTAGAACTTTTTCACACCTGTTGGGCTTTTAGGGTCCATTGCAATGCCCCACAGGCCTGGACTGAGGGTGTTCTGAGGAGGAGGATCTTTCAACACGGGAGGCGCATACATGTCTGTTAAATGAATAGAGCCAAGACAGCCTGGTTTGTAAACCTTCATGTATGACCAACCCAGTTCCCTGAACCCCAGACAATATTTGTGATGTGTTTTTTGGTTGTCTCCTGATAGTCGTCTATTTACAAATAGGAAAACAACAACAAAAACAAAAACAAAGAAACAAAAAAATAAAGATTTCATGGTTACTTAGATACTTTGGTCCATTTCTTCATGGAATTCTGAATTCGATTTCTTATTAAGCTCCTAAATCTGTCGTGATGGGCCTTAATACTTAAAGTCATGACCTCTCCCCATCCCAGGGCTTAGCACAGTGCCTGGTATATGCAGGTGTTTCCTGAATATTTGGTGAAGCAATGAGCGACTGATCGGTTTTCAGTGCTACCGAGGGGGTGGAGGAAGGTAAACGAACTTTGGTGTGTGTGGTCTCTAAACCCAGCTCAAGCCACAGGCTATAGTCACTTGCCAGAGATGTGTGTCCCAGCAAAGCTGAGGGGTTATCAGGGCAGAGGAGGGAACAGAGGGTATACACAGACCCAGCTAGTCAGAGACCCCTGACCTGGAAAGATTTATCTTTGGAACCAAAGGTAAGAGACTCTTTTTGGAAATAGGAAAAGTGCACAGTCTGGGAAAGACTGAGGTGGAGGGTGGGATTGTTTGGAAGCAGCAGAGTTGGTCTGCATGATGCCTGTGTGGCTGCCAGATGAAAAAGGAGTTGGGTAACAGTTCCATGCAGGGCTGGCAGGAGCTGCAAAGACTCATGGGAGGAAGTGCTGACAAGAGGGCAGAAATGGACAGTGGTCTGGTTGCAAATCCAAAGGCATCTGGAAAAAAATTGGGAGGTGGGAAGAAGTGGTATACGGTTGTCTCTTCGTATTCTTGGAGGATTGGTTATGGGTCCCCCCCCCCTTGGATACAGAAATTCAAAGATGCTGAAGACCTTTATATCAAGTGGTATAATATTTGCATAGAACCTACACAATCCTTCCATATACTTTAAATCATCTCTAGATTATTTATAATACTTAATATAGTATAAATGCTATGTAAATAGCTGTCACGATGTACTGATTAGGGAATAACAATGAGAAAAATTCTATATGTTTTCACAACAGATGAAAAAATATTTTTCCATATATTTTTGACCAGAGATGAGCAGAATCTTTGGATGAAGAACCCAAAGATACAGAAGAATGAATGTATTAGTAAATTATGAGGGGGACAGGGAGAGGTGTCAGAGTGTTTAAGAACATGATTCTGCCTGTCTGCTTTGGCTGAAACAATAGGATTTGAATGTTTATGCACGTCATTTCAAAAATGTGAAAAGAAACATATACACGCCTATATTTTTTGCAGTGCTAATCCCAATAGCTAGGAAATGGAAACAGCCTAAGGCACAGAAAGGCAAATATCACCTTGTCTCACTCATTTGCGTAGTATTAAGAAAGAAGTTGATCTCACAGAAGATGAGTGTAGAAAGGTGGTTACCAGCAGTGGTTACTAGAGACTGGGGAAAGTAGGGGGAAGGAGGGAAGGAGGGAGAAAGATTGATCAGTGGGCATGAAGTTAGGGTTAGATGGGAATAAGAAACCCTGCGGTGCTACTGCATGGTAGGGTGACTAGAGATAACAATTATGTACTGGATAGTTCAAAAACTAGATGGAAGAACTTCACATACTTTCAAACATAATGAAATGATAAGTATTTGAGGAGACAGGTCTAACCTGACTTAAACATTACAAAATGTATCAGAACATCACACTGAACCCCATAAATATGTATAGTTCTTACGTTTGTCAGTAAAGGAAAGGGAAAAATGGGAAAAGAGCCTGCCAGCATTGGCAAGGGGCCCCTCTGATGGCAGGCTGGCCACGGGCAAGACTTGAAAGATGAGGTGTGGGTCAAGGGCAAGAGAACAGCCCTTACCCAGAGACAGCGCATCTGCAGCTGGGCAGAGTCTCAGGCTGACGCCAAAGGAAATGCAAGAAAAGGTCAAACTGTAAAGCCGGCAATTATTTGTACCATCTTCTCCTCAAATGGTTCAATTCCGGGGCGGAAGAAGCAGCTTCTTTTTCTCCTAAATGAAAGGATTTTTAACAGTGAAACAACATCCTTCTAGACCTGAGGCAGAGACAAGTATTAGAGTGAGACCCGCCGGCCTCTGCCGCTGGGCCTTCGGAGCGTGCCACTGGTGGAAAGGGTTGGGGCCATGGTTGGAAGTTCACCTGCTAAGTGAATTCACAGTATGAGCCAGTGGACCAATCACAGCCTTTCTCTGGGCCTCAGTTTCTTCATCTTTCGGTGGGGGTCACTGGATTAGTTCATTGGATCAGAATCACCTGGTGATTACAAACGAGGCCCTGGTGATACCACGATTCATTAGGTTGGAGGCAGGTCCTGATGTGGATATTACCGCACCCCCTCGGCAAAGTGGTCTTATGGCTCAGCCAGCCTTGTGAGTGGCGACATCAGAATTCAGGCCTCACTTCACCCCATGAGTTGATTTTGCTCCTTCGTAACTCAGAAAAACGCCAAGACTCTCTGAGCAGAACTGACCCAAGGGTGGCCTGACCTTTAGCATTCCTCAATTCTCTGCTCACATCTGATGTGTTTTGCACAGCTGGTTTAAATTTTCACCCTTCCTGAAGCCCTCTCGCCTAATCTTTCCTTTCCCATCACCCGAATGGTCCAGGACACAGCGGTTGTCTCATCCATGTAGAAAAACATTGTTCTGTGTTCTCATCCACCCTGCCGTCTCTGTAGCTGGTCTTCCCAGAGAGAAGGGCAGGGCATGAACCTCATTGGGAGATCCTTGTCTCCCTCCACCCCTGACACTGTGGTTGCTGACTTCCACTGGGCCACTCTCTGATGGTGTCCTTGGGGTCAGTGAGTCACCACAGTATGGTAATCACCATTTGCTTATTGTCAGTTCAGCTAAGTTAGCATCCGCTCTCCGATCCTCTGCATTGGGGCAGGACATAGTCTATTCATTTCAGTCACCTTAATGCAAATCTCCCGGGCATGTATGCCTTGTGATTTCATTAACCTAAAGGTTAGGGTTAGATTTATTCCATGACACATTAGATTTCTCAAATTATACGTAGTTTGGAAACTTGGTGCATTAATTTGGGGAAAGACTATCTGACATCCACTCTCCTGGTCAGAGTCATGCTTCTTTGTCCATAATTTGTTATATTCTCTCACACCTCCCCAAAAAAGATAAAAAATAGTGAACACTCTAAATTAGCAACACACATATGGGGGGAAAGTAGAGAGAGTTTGGGGCATTGGGGACGGGGAGGAGCCAATGGGGGTGGGGAGCAGCGCCATATGCCAGATGGAGAAATCCTGCTTTCTGCTGTATCATGTTTCCTTGTTTTCCAGACTCTGGATCTCACTCCTCTTCTGTTATTGTTTGAGATTCCTTCAAAATAAATCATAGTAAATGTCAATTGTGATATTAATGAGGCGGGGACAGGAAAAAGTCTGCATACGAAGTTTTGGAGAGAGAGAAGTGCTGTATGCTATCTGTGTGTGTCCAGACCCAAAGCCCTTGCTTTCCAGAAAAATGTTACTGAATTTCTAAGGGATTCAGGGAGGTGCAGCAGCAGTCCCTTAAGCTTCCTTGCCTGTTGGTACTGATAAGGGAGATTCTAAATATTTAAAGTTCTGATTTAGAAACGAATGGGCTCTTTTTTTTATTTTAAAAAATGTATTGTAGTAAAAGACACGTTGCCATGAATCCCCCTCAAAATCCTCCCCCTCACTTTGAACATATTTATCCCATTGTTCTTGCTGTCTTCTGAAGCGGCTCTGGAAACTCTTTTATGAATGTCTTTAGTTGTGCTGTTGTGGCTGCCTTGATGTTCTGATTTAGCTGGAAACATTTACTTTTCATGGTCATTAGGACTTCAGGAAAGAGATAATTGGGAAGAGGCTTGTTTGGATCCTGGGCAGGTCTATGAGAGGGACATATCTCTTCTGTATGTAGATACGTCTCTGCATGGACTCCTACCTCTCTTTTCTTCTCTCTCACTTTTCCTTTGTGAAGTCTCAATCACTCAGCAGGATAAGCCACAGTGGCAGTTAGACTCCTACTAAAATTTTTGAGGGGAATTCTCTTCTCTCTTGCTATGTTGTAAAATGGATCTTTCCCATCTCTGAGCAGTGCTTTGTGATGCTTCTTTTTCTTGTTCCATCCTTTTTCAGAGGAAATGTCATCTGTTGTGCTTTAATTATGTTGTCCCTTAGGGTGTTGCAGCCCCTTTTCACTCTGAGGGATTTTAATACTTCCTCCCAGTATACCACACTCACCCGATTTCCCTCTAATCCCATAAATCTCCTTCCACCAAATCTTAATGCAGTGGTGATTAGCTTTTTCTGTCTCAATTTTTCACAACAGTGGACTTTTGGTATAACTAACACCTTCCACATAAGTGTCAGCTACAACCACCTTGAGTTAGAAGGGAGTCTTTGGTTGGTACCATTAAAAGTAAACATCAACTAAGCACAGTGTGGTGTCCAGTGTTAGAGACCCTTTATGCTTCTCCAGAACAGAAAAGGGTGAACTCTGCAAAAACCCCGAGTCACTATCTTGGTACTCATGCTAATTTCTTACTTGTGACACACATACTGAGGTTACACGTGATATTAACATTAGGGAAAATTCCAGTTAAAGCATATATGGAAACTGTTTATATAGTCATTGCAGCTTTTCTGTGAATGTGAAATTATTCCCAGGTGCAAACTTAATTAAAAAATCAAATTTGTTAAAAAATAAAAGGAGATATAGAGTGAACATACCTTTATGGATGTACTGGTACATCCATACTTTTTGGGTGTACCAGTACAGGGTCACCTTGACAAGTCTGGGATCTTTTTTGAGGGGTTGGGCTGGGAAGCAGGCAGGGAGTGGCAATTCAAAACTATCTTTTGAGGTATCACAGCAAGTTGGCCAACAATCCCAGCTCTGATTCTTCTGACATCTGATGATCTCAACCGGCAATGAATACTGGACTTTTTTGCTAATAGATTCAGTGCGAGTAAAGCTTTATAGTGCAAGACACACTTCTGACTTTGAGGAAATCCTCTGTGTTTGGGGTCTGTCCTGATAATATTGGTTTTGGCAGAAGAAATACAGTGAATGATGATGTGTTTTGGTGAGGTCAGGCTGCCAAGAATTCTGCAGCCTCTCATTCTAGAGTTGCATTATTCAATAGAGTAGCTACTAACCACATGAGGATTTTTAAAGTTAAAAATTAATTAAAATGCAACAAAATTAAAAATTCAGCTCCTCAGTCACATCAGCCACGTTTCATGGGCTCGATGGCTGCCATGTTGAAGGGCACAGATGGAAGAACATTTCCATTACCCAGAATGTTCTATTGGACAGCCCTGCTCAAGACCACAGCCCTCCTATTTCATGTCTGGATCAGTCTGCCAGGACAGACACTTGTCTAACAGGGCACAATAGAGCAGCGGTCCCTTAATATAGGCCCTTTTAAAATACCAGGTGAAGCCAGGTGTGGTGGTGGATTCCTATAATCCCAGCACTAGGGAAGGGTGAGTCAGGAGGATCAGAAGTCTGAGCCCACCTTGGGCAACTTAGTGACTTAGGAGGATCTTGTCTCAAAATAAAAAAATTAAAAAGGCTGTGGGTGTAGATCAGTGTGAAAGGCCCTGGGTTCAATCTGTAGTACTGCAACCCAACCCAACCCAACCCAACCCAACCCAATCAACCCAAACACCAGGTGTTCCCTGACACAGAGATTCATGAAGCTGAAGGAAATGTCTGATGGGAAATTAATTCTCAGGCAGAAAACAGTTTTTTTTTTGTTTTTTTTTTTTGTTTTTTTTTTGTTTTTTGGTGCCGGGGATCGAACTCAGGGCCTTGCACTTGCTAGGCAAGCACTCTAACCGCTGAGCTAAATCCCCAGCCCCAGAAAACAGTTTTTAAACATAAATCTAAACAAGGAATGAAGGAAGAGAGGGAGCAGAATGTGAATTAGGAGAGAAGGAAACACGTTTTCAATTTTTATTAGGTAGAAACAAGTCATAGTAACTCAGACAAATACAATTTTTGTGGTGTTTGGTAAAAGCCCCTTCAAACATAGCTTGATGCTGGTCATGTTCTAGGTTTAGGGAATGATCTGACCTGTCCCTCTGCATCTAGCATTCTTCGTCTTGAATTTGAGGGAGCTGAATATGCCTGGATTCTGTGTGCTTTGCCTTATGTGGATTTGTGGGATTTTTTTTTCCTTTCCTTTTCTAACACACCAAGAGTAGAGATGAGTATTTGTCTAAGAGATTCTGCTCAGCAGGTGATAGACCATGGGGCTATGTAGAAGGAAAAAGATACATTCTCATTCTCTTTGTGACGAGCTCCAAAAAGGCTGTCAATTTTGTATCACAAAGCATCAGTTCAGGAAGCTACTCAAAATATGGCAGAGTCTCTGTCCCTCTTGGGTTGAGTGCAGAGTTTAGAGTGGAGTTTCACAAGGCGAGGGAAGACTCTGAGTGTGGATTGATGGGAGCTTGTCCAGTCTACCTGATGGGATGAAGAGAGTCATTTGGGGATGCTTAAGCTCTGCTTCTTACTACAGTGTGAGCAAAGACAGGCCTAGGGCTGCCATCTCCACATTTGTTGTCATGGTCCATCTAGATGTCCCCCTAAAGCCCCATGCACCTACAGGTAGGACTTTTGAAAAGTGACTGGATTATGGGGCTTCCAGTTGACTTGCTGTTCGGTATTGGGGTCTGGTAGGAAGAAGTGGGCCACTGGGGGAGTGGTCTGGAAGGGTTTGCTTCCCTCCATGGCTCCTCCCTTCTCTCTCTGTTCTGCTTCCTGTCTGCCATGCCGTGAGCTGCTCTCCTCCGCCAAGCCCCTCTGCCATGCTGTTCTGCCTTGGAGCTACTGACTTTGGACTGAAACCTCTATAAACTGTGAGCCAAAGTAAGTCTGTCCTCTTTAACTTGTGGATGTTGGGGAATGTGTCTCAGTGACAAGGAAAGTAACTAAGACACCTGTGAAATGGGACTAATATGCATTTCAATGGCTTCTGAACCCAGTGTGACACTGATTGTTTATGGCCCATATCTGCTCTCTCTTGAGAGTTGGAGTTTAAGCTAACACATGGCTGTCCACTCAAGCCCACAGTTTGAGACCTCCTTTGCTGCTGAATGGGACCCTGTGATCAAGTTCTGTCCCAGGGCAATGAGCAGAGGTGAGGCATGCCACTTTGGGTTTGTACTTTAAAGGGAAGGAGAGGGCCCAGCCTTCCTCATTCCTGCTTCCCAGAATATGGACATGGTGGCAAGCTGGGAGCAGTCACCTCAGCCACAGGACAGAGGCCACATGTGGGGGATGGCAGACCAGCAAGAGGGATGGTACTGGGGCCCTCTGTACCATTGAGCTTCCAGACCAGACACTGTCTTGGAACTTCCTTTCTCATAGCACATAAGCTGTATCCTATCACACCTTTTGCATTCTCCTTCTTGGATCCTGCTTCTGGCATATTTGATGTCAGCCCTGTTGGTTCTCTTTCTTTCCTGCCTCCCCTGCTTTACTTCTGGGTAAGACTCACCCGTTCCAGGCTCTCAGCACCCTGCTTTGTGTTATCACTAGACTTCACAGACTGCCGTGCTAATGGCTTGCTGTGTATCCCTCCAGGGTAATGGGCATTTAGGGGTTCTTGGGAGACCCCACACCCATGCACAGAGCACATTAGCAGGAGTGCCGAGCACCACAGACAGATCAGTAAGAGGGAGGTTGGGGTTCATGCCAACTCCCCAGTGCTTTCCATGCGCACCGTGAAACTCAGAGCAGCTGTGAGGGCCACCTGGCCAGCAGTGTGCCTGTGTCTAGTTCGGAGAGTGGAGTGGAAGGCTCCACGACCCTCATGCTCTCCATGTGCCTGTGCTGCTTCTCTGCCTCTGCACGGGTCTGAGGTGCTGCCCTCACCCCAGGAGCCTTGTTCCCAGTGGGGAGGTGAGCTGAAGATTGGCATCTCAGCCCAGTTCTGTGGGCAGAACCCATGGCAAAGGTGGCCCCTGACCCCTGGCCCCCAAGCCCTTTCCCAGGACACTGGAACCTTTGGCTCCAGGAAGAGCGGGAAGAGCCAAGATGCCAGTCAGCGCTGGCATCTTTTCATCAGCAGTGGGACAAGGACACACAAGTCCATGGAAGCGTGTCTCTGGAGCCTCACTTTGTAGCTGCAAAGGAAGCCTGGTGGTTTTATCTGTGGTTTTGGTTTTGGCCGGGGTTGGGTGGGGTCAATTGCCCTCCTCCCTGAGTCACTCATTGTGAGAAGGAGAAGAGAGATCCCTTGGGAGGGAGGGAAGAAAAATTAGAACTACATGCACTGTGCCACATCCGGGTCACAGGAGGAGATTCAACATGTCAGTGGCATCCATGAGCTAACATGCTGGAACAATCTAATATGCGTTTCCTTTTTCTGGCTTTCAGTTGTGTGTAAATGCTTTTCAAACCTGCAACGTGGTTCAGGCTAACAGCCAGCAAACCCCTGAGCATTATTCCTTGACACCTTTGGCCTCAAACTGGATGAAGTGGGCATGCTCCTTCCACTAAGGACAGCGAGAAGCGGTGCTTGGGTAACAGGACGGTGCTGGAAGCAGGCTTCGGGTTCTGTGTCCTGACCCCGGCAGGGCAGGCCGGGGTGTTGTCACAACCATCTGTTGCGTCCTGTAATGTATGAGCACATTAGCACATGGCCCGCCAGCAGCCTCAACATTGTTCTGGCTCTGTTCGTGCAGCCGACTCAACAAAGGGCCAGTTTTGCATTCAGAACAAATACAACCACTGAGAATTTTTTTTTATACTTAATGTTAAGGTTTGCACTGGCTGTCTGAATTGGACAGTTGTGGCCACCCCTCCCTCCAATAGTGTTGTCATTCTGTTTGTGACATTGACATAGATGGTTTGTGGGAGCCACTAATTCGCCAAGAGAATTTTTTTTTTTCTCTCAGATATGGTCCTCATCAGAGTCATCCAACTGAATACTTGTCTTTTTGTTTTTTTTTTCTTTTTTTAATCCAAGAAGTTTGCTTCTCGAAGGATTAGAGCAAATTGTCCAACTATGAATCCATTTTTTTTTAAATTTTTATGTTTTGTAGTCCTGGGGCTTGAACCTAGGGGCTGCATGCTGCGCTACATCCCTAACCCTTTTTATTTTTTGTTTTGAGACAGAATCTCACTAAGTTGCTCAGACTGGTCTTAAACTTGTGATCCTCCTGCCTCAGTCTCCTAAGTAGCTGATATTACAGGCATGTAGCACCCAACCTGGCTGAGTCATTTAAAGGCAGTCTGTGTCTCCAGGTCTACATCCTTATTGTGTTTAAACACTACCCAGCTGTAAGGAAGCAGCTTTTGTTCACAGTGGAGAATGTTATACTTTAAGCTGCAAATCTGTTGATCCTAACTGGTTAATTATTTTAGAAAATCCCTTACTTGCTCCTTGCCTCAGGACCAACACAAGGCCAGCCTTTGAGTCTTAGCAGATTTTTAAAAAATCAGTTTCACGATGCACTTTTCATAGGATCAGATTTTGTTTGTATTTTCTCATATAGGTGCCCCAGTGATGCTTTGTGTTTGTTCTATTCTAGCTCCGTAGCAAAATTCATCTATATACACTCATTCCATCTATTCATTCATTCAGTGACTATTTCTTGAGTACTCAGTATTTGCTGGATTCTGTTTTACACCCGTCAGTTATCAAGATGGACAAAGATCTCTGTCTGGTGGAGCTTCTTTTCTAGCGGACAAGACAGATAATAAACAACAAACTTAATGTGGTATAGAGAAAGGATTGAGAAGAGAAAAGGAATGAAAACATCAGGGTCAGTCTGAAGCACTGAAAAGGAAGGAGGTGATATGATCTCAATTTACTCAGCTTCTACATTCCAAAAGGAAATGTAGCTCTTGGGGATAATGGTGCATTCCCTACCTTAAAGTCTCTTCTCAAGCTCAACTTCAAGCAAAGACCATTTTACCTGTCCTTCCACTTACGGCAGGTCTCAAAGCTTTTAAATGCTAAGCAGCAGCATATTTCTTAAATCTTTTTCTCTGTAGGTTTCTAACCTGTGCAAAGCAGGACAAGGCGTAGCATGGTGGTTGGTGACCTCAGAATGGGCACGGTATATTTGTCCTCATGGAGTCTCTTCTGTACCTCCTGACATGTTAAATGTGTGTTGAATAAAAGGTCCAGAAGATAGCGCAAGTCCCAGGGCATGTGTTGTTGTGGGGGCCTCGGCACAGGCTTGTGGCTGGTGGTGAGGACGCTGGGCTTCCTTCCACTAGTGGTATGGCAGATTTTAGGGCTGTGTAAAGTCCCAGGGGGCCATAACTTGAAATGGCATTTGTCAACCTTTTTACCTTATTGGTGGGTAGACTGAGGTCCAGAAAGGTCAAGCGACTTGCCCGGGAGTACCTAGCCTGCCCAGACATTTAGATACTTAAACTCCTGGTTCAGGCCACCTTTTCACCATCACAGGTCTCATGCAAGGACCTAAGAAGTACTCAAATGCTAAGGAGACAGACGAATGGAGAAACAGAGTGTAGAACACTATTCAGTCACAAGAAGGAGTGATATAGTAGTACGTACATGTCATGATGTGGATGTACCTCAAAAACATCATGCTAAGTCATAGAAAGAAGCCAGTCATAAAAGGTCACACATTCATGGTTCCGTTGATATGGAGTAGCTGGTAACTCGGCAGAGACAGGAAGCAGATGAGTGGTGGTGCAGGGCAGGAGCCAGGGAGCGGGAGTAACTGCTTAATAGGTGGAGGGCTTTACCTTGTGATGATGATGTTTGGAGCCAGATGGAGTGGTGATTGTACAACATTGTGAGTGTCAGGTGACTTTACCTGATTAAAACAGAAAAAAAGGTGACTGAGCTAGGAGCTGATGGTTAAACTCTAAAAGGTGGGTGGTGACAGCAGGCACGTTCCTGGGGTGGGGTCGGGGCTGGAGACCTGATGCTGCTGCCAGCAGATGGAAGGAGAGGAGGGACGCAGAGGGCAAGCGAAGCCCGAGGGATGTGGGGTTTAGGGTGGGGAGGAGAAGGCCTCCTGGCTGTCCTAGTCTTGCAGGCTCCCTGCCCCTGCTGCGGCACTTGTCCGCCAATGCCCGCCCGGGCTGACCTAAGTCATCTCCTTCCTAGCTGGCTGAGTTCACTGGACTCTGCTGCTTTCTTGAGCACTGCCTTGGCCTGAACAGCCTGGAGAGGACAGAGCTGGGGTGATGGGGAGCCCCCAATCCAAGACCCAGGATGCCCTTTTTCACTACAGAGAGCAAAGACCATTCACCAAGGGCTGCCTGTGCTTCCGGCCCTGTGCAAGGCACCCTGGGTCATGGAAGAACAGGGGCCTTGCCCCGCACTGGGGTTTGGGGGTTTAGAGTCTGGGCAGAGTTCAGGACCACTGCCAAGCTGCTCTTGGGGTCCTAAGGCATGCAGGTCCTTGGGATGCTGTGGAACAGGTCAGAGGGTGACAGACTCACCTCAAAGGGTTTCCCAGGAGATTCAATGGAATGACGCTGTATAGTCACATGGTCTTCTGCTTCTCAGAATGCCTGTGTGCCCCACCCAGGGCCAGGTCCTCCCTTTCAAGCCTGAGGCCCTGTATAGATGGTAGCATCATCCTATTCTGCAGATGAAGAAACTGAGGCTCAGAAAGCCCATGTCTCTTAACCAAAGACACACAGCTGGCACATGCCAGCCAAGGCGTTACACACCCAGCTGTCCTCTAATGGTCTCCATGGTGATGGGCCCCACAGGACCTACACATTCCTGGCCTCTTGAGTGGGAGGAGGCTCAGATGTGGAGTTTGGATGCACCTCGGGCAGCCCCATGACCTAGAGCATCCATTTACAGTTGGGACCAGGAAGAAAGTGGCTCCTGGAAGTTTTCCTTTACTCTGTACAGCATCACAACAGTTAGGTGCTATTATTAGTGAGTCTATTTACATAAGAAGAGGTCTTGTCACCTAACCCACTATTGTGTAGGGACCAAGTCCAAATCCTGCTGGCAGGAATACTTACAGCCTCATGGTCTCCTGTTTCCCATCTGTACAGCATTTGGGGCTTCTAGGATCCTGTCTTGTTCCCCGCACTCTCCAAGTCCCCTCTCCTGAGTCCTCTATCGATTCCCACTGCATCACTCATTCACTGCTTCACTCACACGTTCATTTTTCTGAGCCCTTCTATCTAGCAGGTGCTGTATGTGTCTAGACACAAAGGCATCTGGGCCAGTTTCTGCTCTGGGGAAGTCTCACAACCCGTGACAACTCCTTTCCTGAACTGTCTAGCCCTGCTTGAGGGAGGCTGCTGAGTTCTACTACAAATAGTGACACCCAGCACTATTTCCATGCATCATGCCCTCCTGCCAGCTGGGAGCTCCCAGGTAGACCAGGGGGCCCTGAGAGTCTGGGCAGTCTGACTTGCCCAGGGCAGGGCACACTGGAGAGCACCCTGCTGACTCTATTCTACCGCAGAGACCAGAGACCAAGGCTCAGATCCAGCATCACACAGCTTTGGAGAGGCCCTTCCAGCCTCATCTCCAAGACAGGAGTCTACTGCCAGAGAAATCTGACGGCAAAGGGTGTGTGGGGGGTGCTTATGACAGCTTCATTTGTCCTTGGCCACTAAGAGGAGTGCTCAGAGACAGGCTGGTCTGGAAAGGTTTCAAGGCCAGAAATGGGACATTCCCAGCTCTCCCGTGAGCCCAGCTGCCCACACCAGAGAACTTCCTGTTCACAACTGCCCTAGTCCTCAGCAGGCCGGGCACAGGTGCAAGCATGAGTGTGGGTGGACTGAGAGTGCAAACTTGGGTGGGTGAGCCTGGGTGCAGGACCCTGTACCTGAACTCAGGTAAGTGGACCCCGGTGCGTGTGCCCTCAGTGTCTGGGCTGGTTTCTCCCCCCGGGCAGCTGTTTGGCTCCCAACACTGTAGTATCTCTGGTGGGTTCTGCCCGCCTGCTGCTAGGGACCTCCGATGTCTCCCTCAGCCAGTGATCCCAAGGCCACTAAGCCTTCGCAGCCTTCTCCGGTGTGTTCAAAGGCGGCCGCATGGTCAAAGGCGGAGGCTCCCTCCGGCGATCTGGGTCCTTGCTGGCCGCAGCTACGCAGCTACGGAGCCGGAGCCGGGGTCGGCCCTCCGCGGTCCCCTTGGCTTCGGCCTGTGCTGTGCGCAACCCAGGAAGCAAGGGACCCGGGGACAACGGCGCACAGTTCAGGGCGAGTTCCCCAGGCAGCTTCCTGAGAGTTCGCAGGGCTCGGCAGGGCCTCCAAACCCGGAGCCCTCCCGGTGGCCCCGGTGGACAGAGCCGATTTTGTGGGCCCACTGAGCCTGCTGGCTTGTGTGCAGGGCCCTCGGCGGGTCGTGAAGCGTGGTCCAAACGCACTCGAGGTCCTCCGCTGCCGCGCGGCGCACTAGCCCGGCTGGCGCAGGTATCGCTGGCCTGCCGCGGGAGTTTCTGTTCGCGACCCCTCCGAAGGACTCCCGAGATGCGGAATGCACAACCGGGTGGGAGACGCGGCTGGGGAGTCTGGCCTCGGCCGAGATCGCAGCTGTCCCGGCGGTAACCGCAGTCCCTAATGAGCGCGCCGCGCTCACCTGCTCGCGCCCCTCCTCCGCCCGCGCAGCGCCCAGTGCGAGCCCGCTAATTGCCAAAGCCTGTTGGCACCGCCTGCCGCCCAGATGGGGGCGTTGGGGACAGATGGGGTCCAGGCACCGAGGAGGAGCACCGAGAGGTCCCTGAAAGCAGCCGGGGCCTGGGGGGAGGGGGGTGGCAGCGCCAGATGCGAGAATTCCCCAGCCGTCAGCTAAGCCGGTGTGGAGACCGCCGCGGTCCCGGTGCGGGCCTGGGTGTGGGCTAGGTGCCTTGAAAGTGAGCTCTAGAGCTGACTCCTGCATCACAACCTTGCCGCCTCCATTTACTGACTGTGCCCCTGAGCAAGTCACTTGCTGTCTTTGTGCCTCAGTTTCTTCACCTGTAAAACAGGATAACAATAACTCCTCCTAGACAGTTGCCGTGAGAATTCAATGAGTTGACACGTAACAGTGTCGTGCCTTACACCCGTTCACCTTCGGTAAATGCTGGCTGATTTCTCCTCCCTACTGAGCTCCTGAGCTGGGGGAAGGTGGGGCTCCCTCCTCCCAGCTCTGCTGCATTTGGTTCTTACAGCATCCCTCCCCTATTACCACAACCAAACAATGCAGCCATATAGCAATAACTCAGCCCCTAGGTGAGAAACGCGAAGTGTGTGTGTCTGTGTGTGTGTGAACTCCAGGCAGCACCAAGGTGTTTCCTCAGCAGAGGGAGTTCAAACTGCTTGCTGGGTGGGTTCCGCTCTAGTAGAAACGTTTCTCCAGCCCTGAGGTAGGTTTATCCGTGAGAGCATACGGGAGACACACTTACCTCATGGGCTCTGTACTGCTTCCAGTCTGGGAAGAGAGAGGGCTGGTCCTGCGTGGGTGGCTGCAGGTGTCCTTGATGTCCTCGGTAGAGCATCATCCTGCAGCCACATCAGAGATGGGGCCTGGCTGGGATTATGACACCTCTGAGTCCAGGCAATGTGTGTCCTCACTAAAATGCACACAGGGGCTCAGGCTTGTTTCCACACTCTGCTTAATGTCTCTGGGGTGGAGAATTCCAATTCTGTGGGCAGTAGAGATGCCCAGCCTTCCAGTGAGTCCTCCAATACTGAGTCTGGGGAAGGGTGCTTTTCCTGTGACTCTTGATCATATGAGAGTGTGGGGAGGACAGGGGCAGGGGAGGGCAGTGTCCCAGGCCTGCAAAGGAAGTGGAGCCCAGCCCTGGAAAAAAATTTCCTACGGCTTCCTGGGGGGCAAACTTTGATGGTCAATGCCAAACACAGCTTAGGGTGCCACTGACAGCGTCCTTCCTGCCTCCTTTTCCCTTTCCTTCTTTTAGTGGGGAGTCTGCCCCCAATTAAGGCCCACCCAAGTCAAAGTAATTGCAAAGTCTTCTTTCACCTCTCATGGAAGTCAAACTGCTGGCCTGAGCCCTCCATCCCTGTCCCCACCAGTTCAGGGCCACCTTAGATAAGCAGCTGTGTGCCCCACAGTGCACGCCTGTCTCCAAGGTGCCTGGGGGTACTGGCATCTCACAGTGAAGGCTGAGGCTCCCAGCTGGATGCACGGGTTAAGCAGATTGCTGGAGGAGGGTGCAGAGCCCGTCTGGACACAGTCCCTCCTTCTTTGGCTGGATGAAAAACTTGGGGACCAAGGTGGAGGGGAAGACTTGATTTATTTCCTTTCAATAACTGTCTTTCTGTACATTTGCCCGGCACACCCAGAGTCTGCATGGGTACATGCCACACTGCAGCCAAGCCCCTGTGCCCCCACCCCGTGGGTTCTTAGTTCCTGCTGGTAGGATTTCCAGCCTCCCTGAATTCCGTTGTGCAGTGTCTGCAGCTGGAGCTGGACCTGGTTTTGAACACTTTGCTAATTTCCTATGTTTCAAATGGGATTTGAGAACAAACACAACTGGGCCCCACCGGGCTCCTTTCTTGAATCCCTCTGCCTTTGTATCTCTGCCCCCCCAATCTCTGAGCCACCTATGACACCCAATCTCTAGGTGCCTACAGTTAGTGGAACCCTGGTCCCTGAGCCATAGCACAGAGACTCTCTCAGGCTTGAGTGAGGAACACCTACTTGGGCTGAGCTTAGGGCCTGGACTCAATAAATGGGGTTTCAATACCGGAAATCTCCACCCCAATTCCTGGGGTCTTCTACTGGTGGCCACTAAGATGTTGATGGCAAGGCGGCCCTAGGCCGGGAAGCCAGTCTACTGAGCCTCAACAGGCTGCCCTTTCAGGCGGCGAGTTCTTGGACCAGCTCTTAGGCTGAGAGGCTGCAGCAGGATCTATCCTGGTCCTTGATCTAGACAGCCAAAGCTTTTTGTTATTTCGACCCAGAATCTTTCTGAAGAGCCATATACTAAATTTGCATTACTGCTGTGGGTGGTAAGGAACCCGGTGACTGCCAGAAGACAGAAGGAAAGTGCATTCACGCTCAGAGAACCTCACTACCTCCCAGTGGTTCCCAGTACCTGGCACTTCGCAGTTCAAGACCAGGGTGGATGCTGGGAGAAGACCATAGAAAGCACAGAGAAAGGATAAAAGTCCCTCATCAAACATTCCTGCAGCACTCTGCGACCAACACAGCATCTCTACGGCACCAAAGGCCTTAAGTGCCTGGTTTCCAGCAGAAGCCAAGGAAACCCACCCTGCAGTGAGAGGAAAGAAAATCCAATTGCCTGCCCAAGCACTCAGATTCCCATCAGAGACACAGCCCTAGTCCCCCGGCCCAACCTGCCAATTTCAGAAAGGATATTTTCAATCTTTTAGTATATGTGCTGCCAAAGCGAGCACGACATTTTCAATCTTAAACTAGCTCCAGCTTCAACTAAAGGAAAGGCAGTATCTGATTAGGTGCCAGAAAATAAGAGCAAAGATGAGCAAGTTGTGATAAATATCCACTGGGAGAATGTGCTTAGAGTGCATTTTGAAGAGAATTGGAAGAAAGGTTGAGGGGATGAATAAACAAGCCCCTTAATCTTCCTGGGGCAAAACCACAAAAATGATCCCCCAATCCTGCCCCAAGGAGTCCTTCACCCCTTTTTCATCCACCCACATGGATGAGAAAACGCCTGACTTACTTTACATTTTATTTAAAATCTCAACACTTGATCATTTATTTCATTTTTTGCAACCAAACAAGTAATAAATATTATTTAGCACTTTTCTTTTTTACAAAAATAAAACAGATGATACACTCTCTGCGAGGGACAGTGCGATCCGAGGAGGGATGTTATGCAGCAGATGCTACGAAGCCCAGATTGTGGCAGGCAGGCGCACCTGGGCTTTAGAGCACACAGAAGCACGTGGAAGAGTTTGCCATTTGTGTTAAAGGTGGCAAAAAGAAACCCGATACAGAGAGAAAATTGGCTCACACTCGGGTGGGGCTAGCAGTCATCATGTGAGAAAACAGCTTAACATCGCACACTTACCTCATCATTGATATGATATTCACACTCCAAGAAAAGAATTATTAAAAAGTCAACAGAACCCTCAAACTATATTCACAGCAACTTCTTTTTAGTTCTGTCAAGCTCTTGGGTAATGAAATGACTGTCTCCAAACGAGTAAAAAACAAAATCACCTTGTACTCCAGACAGAAAGAAGGAGAAAGGTAGTTTCTATTTTAAAACAATACCTAAAAACACCCGCCCTCCCATATCGGCAGTTTTGGGTTATTCCATTCCACAGGTGGTTCTGAGCATCTATAAAGCTTGCTCATCCTGTTGAAAAAGGAAAGCATCCACAGATTTATTGGAAACAGTAAATCCCTAAATCAACCGGAGAGACCGGGAGGTGCGGCCGTAGATACCGGAATCACACACAACCATTAAGTGCTTTAGGTACCAACGCCAACTTCCAAACAGCTCATGGCCCCTGGCCCTGGGCCAGCAGCGACCCGCAGGGGTGAGGCCCAGAGGTCCCTTCCGCAGGGCCTGGAGTCTCCTACTCGCCTGGAAGGGAGGAAGGAGAGGAAGTCCTAACATGTGCCCCCACCCTCCGCCCTCCACCCTCCACGAAGCGCCGCCGGCCGAGTCAGGGAGTCAAGCCACGTTCGCGGGAAACCGCAGTTTTTGAACTCTTTTCCTGGGGGTGGAGAGGAGCTCCAGGGAAGGATGCGTATGGTGGCGCCTTTTTATAAAGTGTCCACCGGACCAGCGCGGTTTAAAGCCAGAGGGCTCGCCAGGGTCCCGAAGAGAACGCGCCTCTCGCTCCCAATTGCCCTGTGCGCTCCCACGGTTCCGGGTGCTGGAGTCCCCATCAGCCCCCACCCACAGCCCGCGGTCCTGCGCCCCTCCTCTTGACACAGCTCCCGAGGGCCAGTCCTCGCTTCTTCGCGGCCACCGGGCCACCCTCGCTCGCCAGAACGCGCCGGCGCGGCCGGCTCACTTGGCGTCGGAGGCCAGGCGGGGCAGGCTGCCGGCGCCCATGGCCGACACGTGGTGGTGCGGCGGCGGCACCTGGCACATGTTGCACGGGCAGGGCATGCCGCCCCAGTGCTGGAAGCCGCCGCCGCCGCCGCCGCCGCCGCCCCCGCCCCCCAGAGGGGTGGCCGCGGCCGCCGACGGGGACTTGAGCAGGCCGTGCGGAGGCCTGATGGGGCCCACGGACGACAGCCCGGAGCCCGGCAGGGAGGCGCTGGACACTGCGGCGGCGGCGGCGGCGGCGGCGGCGGCGGCGGCGGCGGCGGGCGGCAGGATGGGGTGGTGCACTGCGGGGTGGTGCGCGGCGTGAGCGGCGGCGGCGGGGTGCGCGGTGGCCGCGGGCAGCGGCGCCGAGTGCGCCAGGCCGCCGCAGGCCGAGGGGTGGAAGCCGGCGTGGTGGCCGCCGTAGATCTCGCTTACCAGCCGCTTCATCTCCTCCAGCGAGTTGGTGAGCATGAGGATGTAGTTGCGCGCCAGCAGCAGCGTGGCGATCTTGGAGAGCTTGCGCACCGACGGGCCGTGCGCGTAGGGCATGACCTCGCGCAGGCCGTCCATGGCGATGTTGAGGTCGTGCATGCGCTTGCGCTCGCGGCTGTTGATCTTGAGGCGCAGCTGCTGCAGCTCGGGCTCGGTCATCTGCTTCTTGTCCTTCTTGGTGGACGACGCGGCCGCTGACGACGTGGACGAGGAAGTGCTGGACGAGGACGACTTAAAGCCACCGCCGCTCAGCTTGTCCCCAGGGTGCGCGCCCGCGGCACCCACGGTCCCACGCAGCTCGGCGGCGCTCAGCTCTGGCGGGCAGTCGCTCGGCGTGGACGAGGACACGGTGCCCCCGGTGAAGCCGCTGCCGCTATTGCCCTTGCTCCGGGCCGGCAGAAAAAGGTCATCGGGCTCTGGCGACGACGGGCGACTGGACACCAGGCTGGCGTCCGAGTCCATGGCCCCGTGGAATAGCCGCAGCTTTGGTGGCAGGGTCTTTGCTCCCTGGGCCCTCAGAGCTTCCAGGGGAAGGAGGGGGGGAGAGACAGAGAGAGAGAGAGATTTTAAGTGAGGCAGAAAAGCTGCTACCGCTTCCCTGCGCCGCAGCACAAGGGTGCAAGGTCCAGGCACAGTGGTGGTCAGTCCGGTCACTCCGCGCGCACCTCCTTGCTGCCTCCGCCCCTCCTTCAGCGGCACGCAGGTACTCGTAACTGATCTTTCCTTCCCTGCCACCCGCCCTCCGCTCTTATCCACAGGCTGTTCCGGGGGAAGAATTGAGTGACCATCTGAGGGGGACTCCTAGAGGTTTTGTTCCTTCACTTAAGACTGGGAAGGCTGGGTCACCAGGGCTGAAATAAATGAAGGGAGTGTGAGGATCTAAAGAGAAAACTATTTCTTTGGTTCCTCAAACTCATCCACGTTATCTCCATCGACACCGCGGGCGACAAACACACGCACCCAGCGCCAGCGCGGCGGGCCCCGGACTCCCCGCTCCGCGTCTGGGGGCCGTGAGCGCTCGCCGCTGGCCAGGACGCGGGCTGAAGGAGCAGTTGCCGCTCCGACTTCTGGCTTTGGGCGAAAAGGATGCTGCGGTGAGAATAAGCGTCGGAGAGCTGAAACTGGTCCCGACAACTGAGCGGGATAACTGAGCGGCAAGGGCGGAGGGACCCGGACAGCACTCGAGGGGAGCGTCCTCGGTCGCAGCCGAGTTGGGGGTACCTGGCCCCGGGATCTCCGCTGAGGCTGCTGGGGGCGGGGGCGGGGACACTTACTGCGAAGTCAATTTGAGGAAATTGTTCCGGAAAGCCTTAGTGGAGACTCTGGCGCCGGGCGCTGGGGTGCTGTCTGTCTGTCATAAGCATCCGCACCTTTCCGAGCTCCCGGGGTTTTTATAGCCCGGTGTCGGCGGCGACGCCGGCGGCGGTGGCCGGGGCGGGGGCGGGGAACAAAGTGCTAGTCCTGGAGGGGCGGCCGCGCCAATGAGCTGGGCTCGCCGGAGGGCCGGGAGGCTGATGTCATCTGGGCTAAGTCCGCTCAATGAAACCCGTCCGGCTCACGCCTCCTCCGGGCGCACAACCAATGGGCGCCCGCGGTCGAGAGATTCTTGAGGAGGGACTGGAAGAGGGACCGAGCCGGGGAGGTGAGAGGCGAGGGGGAGGAGCAAGGCGCGCTCGCGGGGGCCGAAGAGAGGCGGCGCGCAAAGGGACGGGGGTGCAGAGGGAACGTCGTCCGATTTCTGAAAAAACACGGTCGCAAAATAGGCTGGGGACTCCGCCGAATAACCTGACACCCAACGCAGCTGCATTTTAGGGATGTCACAGATAACGCTGGCGACCCGGGGCCCAGGCCGTCTTCCCTAGCTTTTTCTCTCTCTGCTTTCCCGCCGCTTGTCTCCGTGTCGTGGGTGTCATCCACACGTGAGCATTTAGGGCCACAAATGTGAAGAATAATTGTGCACAAAGCCCACTCTTTCTTGGCACTCTCATTGCGTGAGTACGAGGTCGCCGCAGCTCCGCGGACAGGCGGTGGCGCCCCCACGTGGGGGCATGGCCCTGCGGGGCAGAGGGCGAGGAAGGAAGGAGGCGACCGACTCCAGGACCGTGTTTTGAAAGAAATCACAACTTTTGGCAAAGTTGAGGATGGTGTAGGCTCAACGACGAATTATTTCCGTGCAGTAACTGCAATGAACAAGAGCGAGGGGACGCACCTGGAGTTAAACACCCAGTGGGGACCTCGTATTTCTCAAGCCCCATGACAGTATCTTCAGCATCTCTTTGTGATGCCGACCTGGGTCGGGCCATCCAGGTTTGCAAAGAAATGTCTCAGACCTGAGCAGAGGCTGCTCCTCACCCCGATCCAAAGGGCGAGACTGAATCTTTCCCTGCAGTCTACGGATACAATGTACTGCTTGCAGCCTCTCAAATCGTCAAGCCCTTGATTGTGTATTGAAGGTAACGTGGAGAAGGACCTGATGTGGTCCGGGGGTACCTACAGATTCACCCATTCTACAGATGGGGAAAGCGACTGTGCCTGCAAGCAAGCCTACAGTGCAGCCCTGCCTGGAGTCCAGAAGCTGGCGTTGGGGCCTGTAAGGTAGAGGCAGCCGCCCAGCCCCTAACCTTCCCCCTGAGCTGCAGTTTTTGACGTCTGTACATTTCTTATGCAGATGTTTGTTTCTGCAAATCTCAAATGCAAGCTCTTCACATGCGTTTCACATGCGTGCACGCGCGTGCACACTCACCCAGCCACCCCCCCCACACACACACGAACACAGAGGGCCCCAATCCTGTTTCCTTCGGTTGTTTGGAAACTTTTAATGTACTCATACAGATTTATAAACAAGCAAGCAAAAAAAATAGTAATTGGTCTTCATAGAGCAAAGTTACGAAGCAAATAAAAAAACTCATTTTATTGCCCATAGTTCCTTGCTAAATCTCTCTCTCCCCCTCCCCCTTTTGGGTTCTCCCTAGAAAGCCCAGCGGGTATTTTAGCCTTTGCCCCAGTCTCGTGCCTTCTGGAGCATTATTTTTCAACCCGTGTGTTTCCCAGCTGGCTTGGCAGCCATCCGTTAAATATGTATTTAAAACATGGAGAACTGAAGCGTGGTGATGTGTCGTCTAACGGTTACAGGGGTGACCCTTAACCGTTCATCCGCAGAATCTGTCACGCAGAGAGACGAGCCGGGAGTTTCGGGGTCGGGTGTGGGAGATGTGGGGAAGGGGAAGAGCTTGGGCATCTGAGGATCACCCCTCGGGGGCTCCCCCGTCAGCCTCAGAGAGGACGCGACGCGCGTGGGGCGGTGCGCTGCGGGGTGCCCGCGACTGTAGCTAATAAACACCCGGCGCCCGGTGCGCGCGCCTCGGCCGAAGCCGCCGAGGTCAGTCCTGCCGCCGGCACGTGTCAGCGAGCCCCGGTGCCTTCTTTTGTTGCTCCCCACTTGTATCTGTCCTGCGTCCGTCGGGCGGTCTGCGAGAGAGCCCTGCCTGATACTCTTTATACCCTGGGGCCTGTGACCAGAATTGGTGCAGGCTGAAAGTTGGGGGCCGCCTGGAAGGCGGGCCGGCCGGCTTGCTCTTCGTGTCCCACCCGGGAGCCTCTAAGGATGCCCTGGGTCCCAGCCCTGCTTCACCGAGCGGAGGCTGCGCTGGCAACTGGGGGCGGGGGGTGCGGACGAAGCGGCCTCTCTCGGTCTTCTCCCCCTACCTCGGGGCAGCCCCTCCTCCTGGCTGTCTCCCCCCGCGCCCCAACATCCTCTCTTTTCCGGAGAGTTGCTAAGGAGATGGGAGAGATGTGGATCCGCCTGGGCTCTTACAGCTCAAGGAAAATCCGACGCTGGACTCTTCTCCTTGTGTCTCCCGCCCCCAATAATAGGACACTTCTTGGGGCAGCCCGCGATCGCCCTCCTGCACGGGGCAGGCGCCCCGTACTAGTCCGGATCCCGCGCCGGGTGTGCACATCCTGGCCGCGTCCGGGCGGCGATGCGGTTCCCACCAGCTCGCGGCCCCGGGCTGGAGTCCCTTCCCGAAGAACTGAGCGCGCTTGCCGAGGCGAATCGGCCCTGGCTCCAGGAGCTCCTGGCTGGCCTTGGCGTCCAGGAGCTGTTGGCCTTCGCCGTCAAAACGGAAGACGTTTTTCCCTCTTCTTTGTGTTTCCCTTGCACAAAAAAAGTCCGGGTGCGTGTGGGGCCGGCCTTTGCTCGGTCCGCCGCCTGGCGGCCAGGGAGGAACCTATGCCAAACGGGCCGGGGCGGGCTCAGGCTTCCCGGGCCCTCGCGGGCCTTTCGTTCTGGGTCTCCCCCTTCCTTTCTTCCCTTCCCATAGTTCTTGCTCTCTTTCAGGCTGCATTTCTGCCAGGCTGCCAAGGAGAGTGGCGTTTTTTGCGCGGAACTCGCCAGGAGTGGCGGTGGGAGGTAAGGCACTGGAAAGAAAAAGGAAGAGGGAGAGGGGAAAAAAAAAAAAATTTCAGCCATCATCGCTCCTGTTCAGAAAGTCAGGAGGATGCAGAGGCAGTTTTTGGCGCCCAAATGTGCACAATAGGATTTTTGGGAAATCGAAACTCTCACACAAACGGCGTATCTTCCTCGAAAACTCAGCCCCCTGAACGGTCCAGGTCTTGCTGAAGTCCAAAGTCCGGGTCCCCAGCACTAAGAACAGGTCTCAACACGTGCTTAGTAAACACTTCTGAAAGAGCACACACATGCAAATGTGCATTGGCTGGCATGAAGCAGGACTTGTGGAATACATGTAAATGTGAGCCGTGTGCCTGTGTGTTTAGTCAGTGTGCACAATAAATCGTGAAGTCTGTAATCTGGATTGTGGGCTGTATGGGAGCCTTTAGGACAACAGGGCTGGTGACTGCTATTTAACGACAGCTAGCAGGTCTTAACAGACTTTCGTTTGATCTCATCTCTCACTGGTCCCACTTGCCCCAGAGGGATGCATTATTCCCATTTTACAGCCAAGAAAAGGATGCTGAGAGAGATGTGGTCATTTGCTGAGGTTTGGAGAGCTCGTGGGTGGGTTTTGGGAGATCACCTGGTGCCGGGAGGCAGCTGGGAAATGTGGGCAGCAGAGACCTAGAGGTCTACAGTTATCCCTGGCCTCAATTCTCACTCATAAAGTAGGTTTCTAGAAGCTACCTGACCTCTAAGAGTATGTGAGGTTCAAGATCTGGAAATCTGGGAAGGACCAGCTCACACCTACTCCTTGCCCCTTGTACCTTCTCTGTTCTGCTGTTACCCTTTGAGTAACCTTCAAGGATCCCAGAGTCCCTGCCCTGGCCTAGTTTAGGTTTGCTGCCCGCCAGGCTGGGCTAGGAGAGAATTCCCAGGGAATTCTCAGAGAACAGAAGCGGGTGCTGCACAAAAAAAGTACTCTAGCAAAGCCCAAATTAACACCCCCAACTCCTAGAAATCACTCTGTTCCCTTTGAGCAGAAGACAGCTATTTGCTCCTGAAGAGCCATGCCTTTAAAGTTACCCACTACTCAGTTCCTAGTGGAACACTTTAAGATAAGATTGGGGTGTGGGATGGGAATTCTATTCACTCATTTTGCAAACCATGATCTCACCTAACCTTTGCAACAGCCCCTTTGGCACTAAGGGAAGCAACTTTATTCCCATTTTACAGATACTGATGAGTGCACTTCCATGTCCAGCCCACTGGATGCCAAGTTCCTGAGGCTTTCATGCTTTTCTCCTACACCTCCATTCTGCCTGGCTGCCCTCACCCCACACTCAGGAGGCACTGTGTCTGCACTGGATTCCATGACTGATCCTGTGTTTCCTTGCTCAGAGGGTTCTGCCCTGCCCAGACCACCCCCTCCACGTGGGGATTAACCTAGAAGATGCGGAATGGGGTGAACAGATCAGCAGAACTCTTCAGAGAGACTATGAGAAGGTGTCCCTGGTCTGGTGGCAGCCTGAGGCTGGGTGCATGTGTGTCATTTGGCTCTTTGGTGGACTGGAGGATCCTTCACAGGAAGAGGCAGTGGGCTTCTGGGGGTTGGTGAGACTCAACCTGGCTGGTAACAGGTAACAATTCTGCACCATGGGTTTTGCGAACACAGCACCCAGCTGCGGGGTGGACCTGGGGGAGCTGCTTGGATGGAGGGCATAGACACTGTCACCTCTGGGTACACTCTGCTCACTGTATGGACAGCCTGGCCTTTAATGTTAAGGAGGCAGAGGGCGGGGACATTTTATTTATTTATTTATTTTTTTAATTTTTTATTTTTACCAAGAACATGTATTGGTACATTGTATACATAATGATCATAATCAACATGGTTATTTTGTACCTGTACATGATACATCTTGGTTTTCCCCCCTCTTCCCCCCTTCCCTTCCCCTCCCTTCCATTCACCCACCCCTCCCTGTTTGCAACAAGTGTAGCTATACTTTACCATTTTTTTTCCTCTTTCATCTTACTTTTCTTTTAACCTTCTTCTTTATCCCCCTTTTCCCTATCTAGTTCTCCTCTCTTTTGAATACTATCTCTCTTTTTTGGGGGACATTTTATTTAGAGACTTCTCATGGAGAGTGGCAAGATGATGTTTCTGTGGCCTCCAGGTTCAAGTCTAAAACTTCTTGGCAACGTCTGGAGTCTCACTTCCGGCACTTAGCCATTCTCAGGACTTAGAGCACCCAGGGGCGCTGTTCTTTCCCGTCTTAGCTCACGGGTCCCCCGCCCCCCTCCGCACACGGGAGCACTGGGAAACCCGCTTTGTCCCTGAGCCACAGGGTGCCCAGAGCCCACCCCACCTCTGCCGGGGCTCTCCTCACCCAGCTGTGTCGGAATGCCCTCGGTATCCCAGGCGCGGGGCAGAGACTGGCCTGAGAAGGGCTCCATAAATCGAAGCCAGGGCTGCTAGTAAGATGGTTACCTTCGGGGGCAGGGTGTCGGCACCTCCGGCCGCCCCAAGTCAGAGGGCCTTCTGGTACTTGCACTGCTCGGTCCTCTCCTGAGCGGCCAGCCAGGGACTACTCGACCCCCGCCCCAGTGTCCTGGCTTTCCGGCGGGCTCGAGGGACCGGCCCGCTGTCCCACCCGGGCCGGAGCCCGGCGCCCGGGACCGTGGAGCGCTCCAGCCGCCGCGGGAAGGAGAGGGGCGTGCGGCGAGAGACAGGCGCGGCCTGGGACTCGAGTGCGGCTCTCGGGAGCTCGGCGCCCCCGCCGGGGCGGCTCCAACGCGCAGTGGCGGAGAATCCGCAGCCGCGCCGCGACTCCTTGACCACAGGTCCCAGCCTGAGCCCCGATTCCGAGCAGGGATGCTGGGATCCCGCCGCGACCGTGCCCGGGTCTGCTGCGCGCAGCCGGCAGCCGCTCCGGGAGCCCAGAGCCGTGCGAGGCGCGCCGCTCCGAGCCCTGCATTTGGGGAGGGGCGCGGGAAGGCAGGAGGCCGGAGCTCCCGTCCTCTTTCCTCTCTCCCCGGCCCGCCGTCTTCCTCTCGCTCCTGTCAGTCTCCTCCCCTCCCTTCTCCTTCGTTCTCGTTCTCCACTAATACACACACCTGAACTTACTTTTTATTTCCTCTGTCATCAGTGTGATGCCTGCCCGGCTGCGGAGAGCCAGGAAACAGGAGTCTCCGCTCGGCCTAGATGCTGACCTGCTGTAGGTTTCTCCCCTTGACCCGTTCAGGGTCTCCTTGGGTATTTCCCTGGGATTGTGCACCCTTCCAAACCATCAAAATAAGCCGCGCCCCCATCCCTTGACTACCTGTTCAGTAAAATCCAAGAACGTACAAAACCCCGAACCTTTGAAATAATACAGAAAACAAATGTCAGCGTTGCCAGTCCAACACCTTCTGGTGACCTTCCTTCCTGCTCTCTTTACAGGCTTTGTAAACTGCTCCTTTCTAGTCTTCGTTTTGCTTTCCCAGCATCTCTTCAGGCCATCTTTACGTCTCCATACAGACCCGCCCGGCCCCTTTGAACAGTATAGTGTGCACCGTTCAGTCGCCTTTGGGCCCTCCTCTCCTTTCAGATGGGTCCAGCGAAGAAAAGTCAGTTCCAGCTGGAACCCTTGAAAACCTGTTTCCACTGTGTGTGGTTGTGTCGGGAGGAATCTGGGGTCAGGGCCTCTGCCTGCGGGGCATGGAAGGCAGCGCCCCGCTGGCCCCTGTGGCGCTCCGCGGCCAGAGCCACTTCTCCTGTGAAGTGTCTTCCCCTAGAGGTCTGGGGCAGGGGTGGGGTGAGATGGGGTGAGGGGGTGGACGGGTCTCCAGTTTGCACAGAAGAGCGTTGGATTTGCAGAGAAAGCTGACTCCACCACCCTTTAGGTTGACTCAGGTAGAATAAATATTCAGGGCACGAGCAAAACATTCCTTGGCTGGGACTGCAGAAATGGAGTTCTGGGATTTTGGAAAGCCAAGAGAACTTCAGGTGTTCAGCTTCCTTTTTCTTTTCCCATTTCCGGCAACAAAAAAGGTCATCTGCTTCTGGGTTGACTTTAAGGTACTTATCTAAGTAAAGAGATCAAATCATTCTGTGTAAAAAAAAAAATTCTGTGTAGGCAGTATATATAGTTCGCACTGAGAAAGAGAAGATGGGGGGAGAGAGAGAGAAAGGGAGAGGGAGCTCACGTACGTATTGGAATTCCCTCTTCTTTAAGCCATGTTTTGGATAGTGTGTCATATATGCTTAAAGTAAAGCTCAAATACTATAAATCGTATTTGGTTAAAAGTAATTTTTTCTGGTACAAATGACCCGCCCTTCCCCCAGGTCTTCAGAAGCAGCTAGGGCTACGGTCTCCTGTGTATTCGGAAATATTCTTTGCATGTACAAATTACATGTTTAAAAATCTTTCTCTTCTTTTTCACAGAAGTGATAGCACACTCTACGCATTGTTCTGTACCTTGCTCTTTTCACTGAGTATAGAATGCTTTGCCTACACACACACACACACACATGCACACTCACACACCAGTACACCCGGCACACATATTTATCACATATCTGCTCCTAAAATGTCCTTACCAGAGTGGTCAGAAGTCTAGGGAAAGGGATTTAGCCTAGTGGTTAGAGTGCCTGCCTTGCAAGCACAAGGCCCTGAGTTCGAGTTCCAGCACCAAAAAAAAAAAAAAAAAGTCTAGGGAAATCTTCCACCCAGCAAAATGAGGACAGGCACCCTTCACCCCCGACCAAAGCCATTTGGCTTCTGATGCTGCTTTTCCCCGCTCCTCTGGTCATGGGGAAGCTGGGTCACTCAGAACCCAGATGTGAGAGACAAGCACAGAATAAGCTTCTCGAGGCATTTCCTGAATGGTGCTTTCAGCTGCTGCCTGAAACTTACAGGTGAGTCCATTTTTTCTTGTTGTAATTGCAAAAGCGATACTATCCCTTCTGTCCTATTTGAAGGACAATCAGTCACAGAGCTCTAGATACGCATACTTTCAAGAGTGTCTGTAAGACCAGTAGATGAAGCTAATTAGTCTTGTTTTATTTTTGAATAGGAAATATATTCACACAATCCAAAAGTCAAAGGAATATAATGAGAAGTTTGCTTCTCACTCCTGTCCCCTCACAGACACAGTTCCTTTTTGTTCAGGTGCTGCTTCTTGTGTACCCTTCCAGAAGGATTCTCTGCAAAGATAAGTAGATATACTATGTTCCCCTTTTTATGTGAATAGTGACATATTATACACACTGTTCTCCCTCTTGCTTCCCACTTAATCTCTTGGAGGTTGCTTCTTAGTAGTATTTAAAAATCTTTAAAAAGAAAATTCCATCCTTCTGTCATATGAACACACCATAATTTGTTTAGCTAGTGCCCCGTCAAAAGACATTTAGATTGTTTCCAGCTTTTTACTATTATGAACAATGCTTCAATGAAACACCTTGTAATTTGTCATTTGCATATGTGTTGTCCATCATAATAAATCCCCGGGGCTAGTATTACTGGTGACAGTCTGTACATTTGCAATTTTGATAGATGGTTGCAAATTGTCACTGAAGTGTTGTGCCAATTTATGTTGCAATGTGTAAGGGACACAGCTTAGCTGACAGCTGATTTAAATGCTCAACTTTTACCTTTTACTTTCTTGGTCCAGAAAAGATATGATCTCTAATTTGGATGTCAGAATAGGTGATAGGACTAACCACTGTGGATTGACAAGATAGAATAGTAAAATGTCATTTCCCCTTTCAAACGCCTAGGTACAAATTACAATAGATTTCAACATCTGGTACTCTCTGCAGTCCTTTCAAAGATTTATTAATGATTTTCCCAAGTAGTTGGAGAGAGCTCCCATATGTGTGAATGCATTATACCTGCAGAGGACTGTTTGTGTTTTAAGCAAGCAACTCAGCAGATATTTACTGAATTTCTTCCCCATGTCATGAACTTTCCTAGCTACCAGGGTCCCACATGGAAGGAAACAGACAGCGTCTCACAAAACAGCATCTCTGTGCTGTTAAGAGTAATTACCATCCTAATAATGAATAGAATTTCTCTTGGTTCTCTCCATAGCCCTGTAAGGTGGCTAGAGTAGGGTATATGTGGTCAAGCTGCTGCTCCCCAAGTCGCACAGCTGTGTGTCATGTACTGCTGTTGCTTCGTCCAAATCTTCCACTTTCCACTTTCGCTATGAGAAGAGAACTTCTAGTTGAGCACATGCCCCACCCCCACGCCCGGGCTAAGGACTACATTTCCCAGCCTCCTCCATGGCCCGGTTCTGGTCCATAGGATGTTCACAGAAGTGGTGTGAACAACTTGTAGAGGGAGCAAGTTCTTCTCATTTCATTCTTGTCTTCTGGGTAGAATCTCAACCTGATGGGCAAGGCTGGAAAGGCCATTGTAGATTATAAGGTGGCCACTGGAGCCACCTATTAAAGAGGGGGTGACAGGCCTGCCAGGGCCCAATCCTCTAGAGTCTAAGGTAAGAGAACACAAAGACCTCCTGCTTTGGTAAAGCCATGGTTGTGCTGGGTTTTCTGATGCAGCTAAACCAAATACTAACCCGAGGGAAAAAGCTTTCAAATGTGGAGAGGGGCATTTGGGGCTATCTAAGGGGTACCTCTCTGCTGCAGCCATCTTTGCTATATCAGCTGAGCCTGTGTCCTGCCTACTACTCAGGGCAGAATGAAACAAGACTTGACGCGCACACAATAGATACTAAAGGAAACAGACAAGCATGGACACTGGGGGAACCAGCAATCACGGTCATACCTAGGAACCATTATATTAAATGTTAACCATTAAAGGTTTTTCTACTACTGCTGATGACTGACTCACTTAAAAACGATACCTTTGGCTGCTACGCCCAATCCCAGGGCTGCTGTGACCTCCTGGGTGGTCACCTTCATTACTTCCAGCATGGGTGTCAGGGTTTTGGACTCAGGGGTGGCAGCTGAGGCCCATATTTCAGGGAAAGGGTGGTGCGGGCAGGAGTTTTTGGCAGAAAACTGACATAAATTGGGCCACTTGAGTTTTCCTAGGAATGGGCTCCCTGACAGGAAGAGCAGTGGACTTAGGGTTCACGAAAGCTGGTGAAGGCAGGTTTCTGCCCATCACACTGAAAAGTGATGTTCCTGGGTCCTCTTTCTTCTGGTAGCTCATGCACAATGACAGTGAGCCATGCCTGGGGCAGACATGGACAGACAGCTCGCTGTGCCCAGCGTCCCAGCATGGTCCCTAAATCTGCCATGAGTCCTGCGAGGCAGGCCACCCGAGCCTCCCTGAGGTGGGTGGTGCAGAGTTCTCTGGGGGTCAGGGGCATGGATGGGAGCAGCGGGTCCCCTGATAGTTCAGGATTTCCTTCCAGGACTATTTTTCAAAGATTAAGATTGGTATTGGGTTAAACAGTAGGCCTCTAGAGTATATGTGCAAATCCCCGGAGGTGGTAAGTATGTCCTCACTTGGGAAAAGGGTCTTTGCAGTTGTATTAAACTAAGGATCTTGAGCTCATCTTGGATTGTCCATGCCACCCTAAACCCAATGACAAATGACTGCCTAAGAAAAAACCAGAGGAAGACTTAGGACAGACGAAAGAGGAGAAGATGCAGACAGAGAAGGGCCTGCAAAGATGGAGGCAGAAACCAGAGCAGCAGCAGCCAACCAAGGGGTGCCTTGGTCCACCAGAGCCTGGAGGAGGTATGCAAGCATTCTCCCCTTGAGGTAGGAATAAGGTGTGGCTTGGCCTGACTGGGAAGATGGATAAGACCTTGGGGGAGTGGCCTTGACCTGATGTCAGCTTGGGGCGTGAAATTCCAATCGCCTCTCTTCTCACTGGATCGGGAAACTTTCTCGAGAACTGAATCCAGATAAATATGAGTGGTACCATGAGCTTGCCCTTCTCTTGCACGCTTGTCCTCTTGCCCCCTTTTACCCCTTAGCCCCCTGCTCCCTAACCCATGCTCTATTTTTAGCTCCCCAGCCTCCTAGGCCTTTTCAGATCCCTAACCACAGCAGTGGCTGGTTATTTTATCCACCTGGCGGAACCAGGCTCCCTTTTGTTACTTAAATAAACCTCCTTAATGCCCTAAAACTCGCTCCTGCAATTCATTGCCTGCGCGAGTAAAGAACCTGGAAATATCCTCTCTGAGCGCCCCCTACCCTCCCGCATCACCCTGAGCCTCTGGAGGGAGCATAGCCCCACTGACGCCTTGCTTTTGGACTTCTGGCCTGCAGGAGTGTGAAGGAACAAACATCTGTTATTTTAAGCTGCCAAGGTCATAGTGATTTGTTATTGCGGCCCTAGAAGTCTCCCAAATAAAGGTACAGCCACTGGTTGGAAATGAGCCAGCGCTGCAGAGGTGTTCATGGCAGCGGGGAGGAGCCCGTCTGCGGCCTCTTCCGGTTCCCTCTGCACAGTCACTTTGCTGCTCTCAGCTTCGGGCTTCCTCCATTTCAGCTCAGGTCACTTGGAGGGAGGGCAGGCCGGCATTTGTCCCCTGACTCTCCCTGTGACATACCCCGAGGCTTAGCTTTATCCTGCAATTGGCGGCAGAGAGCAGCCCAGGAAGGTAGCCTGTTCGGCATGGTTCGCTCTCCTTGGGGTTCTGGTAACATCTCCTGCTCCTGGTTCTTTTGGGCCGAAGGACGGGGACAGCTCTGAGCTTCTGCCCCCTGCACTGTCGTGTGGCTCCCCTACACCCTGGCCCCGTGGTGGCAACAAGTCCTGCTCCAAGTTGACTCTCCTCCAAATATCCTAATTTGGGTTTTCTATTGCTTGCTAGGATCCCGACTGAGCCCACAGGGCCTTGTCTCCTTGCTTTTGCTGAGAATGGGGTATCTTAGCCTGTCTCCTGTGGCTGCAACAGGCTACCACAGACTGGGTCAACGGCTCAGGTTAGAGCCCTTATGGCCTAAACACCTCTCAACACTGTTATAATGCCCATTACACATGGACAAGCAGGGTGGAGAGTGGTGTAAGATTTTGCTAGTTTTCCAAGCTTGAGGGGCTGGGTGACTGGGGAGTCATCCCAGCTCATCAGCTCGGATGAAGATTCCACAGGGAAGTGTTGATGGTTTGCACACATCAAGTTGAAGATGTGTGAGGGACCCCCAGGGGGACATCCAGTGTGCAGTTATGTTGTCCGGGGGTTTGAGCTAGCAGGCTGGGGGAAGCACCACAGCACACCAGGGCGCATCGACACCATCCTGCCAGTCAGTGAGGCTGCACAGGTGCACAGCGCTGGCGGAGGGCAGCTCGTGTATGTCCCCATGTGTATGTCTGCCTGAGAGGAAAGGCCCTTTGCTTACTGTGCCCACGATCCCTGTTGGCTGTTCGCGTTTATTAGGTTGATTCCAAAATCTTATCGTAATTTCTCTTTCAACTCATTGTTTAAAACTTCCCCAGATAGAAGCAGACGGAATACTCCCCCCAGGCTAAATTGGTCAAATGATGGGGAAAGCTGTCTCTTGAACATACCCTGTGATTATTTGGTACATACCGTGCTTGGTGCTTGGGATCCAGCCCCCCCCAACCTGCCCTGTATGTGCAGGTAGGTGGGGAGATGGGCGGATGAACAATGGGCTGTTTTGCTTTTAGCGAGTTTTGCTCGTCATTCTTTGTATCTCTCTGTCCTCCTTCCTTCAAAGATCCTTTAATCTGAGAAATGCATGTCAAAGCATGTTAGAAATATATGGGAATGGAAATCATAGTTTCTTCTAAGAATCATGAGGTTATTATTATTTTATTAATGATTCTAGCTAGCACATGTTGCAAGATTGCTGTGCATCAGGCACTATATTATTCTTTCTCTTAGGAAATACACTTTTCCACTAAGACATACATATGTGTGTATTTGTATTTATTTTATATATATATTTTTTCACCTCCCACCCCCTGTACTGGAGATTGAACTGAAGCCCTTTGCACTAAGCTACCCCACACCAAAGTCACTGAGTTGCCCTGGCTGAGCCTGAACTTGCAGTCCGCCTGCCTCAATCTCCCAGAGTGGGGGGATTAAAGATGCACACCACTACGCCTCACTGGACATATGATTCTTAAACTCTGGGGAATACAAAGTTCAGAATTACCTTTCTATTTGAAAGTACAGGCTGTGGGTTCTGTATTCTAACTGCCTCTCTTTAACGTGGAGCCATTCAAGGAGAGCTGTTTGATGTGTCTGTGTCCTAGTTTCCTCATTTGTCATAGTACCTTCTTCCCAGATGTATTGTGAGGGCCAAATGTCATACCATATGGAAAGCACTTAGAACACAGCAAAAACTCAATAGATTTAGCTATACGTTCTCACTGTATATGAGAACCTCAGGGAGTTTCTTTTTTGTTCCTCAAAATTGTTGTTGGGGAACAAAAACAGAAATATATTTATAAACAGGAGTCAGCCTGATTATCTTTAGGCCTCAACTAATGCCGCAAGTGGAGTCTTTCTCTACCATTCTGTAAGACGCTGGCACCAATGAACTCTCCTACACATTTCCACCCACATTTTCCCAGCCCATTACTCCGTATTCAGGCTAAGTCAGCTACCCGCCTGTTGATGTTTTGAAAAATGATTTTGTTTTTAAAACAGAACATGCCTGTAGAATCTCCTTAGTACAACATGTTTGGGGTGCTAGCAGATTTCTTTAAGTTGTTGACCAAATGGGGATATCACCATTATCCTACTTTTACACTTAAAGCATTCAGTTTCACTTCCAAGAAAGTTCTTCAAAATCCCTTACCAAGTGGAAAATGTCTGTCTATCTCCTGCCTGACATTTTATTAAGAATTAAAAATAATGAAGCCAAGGGAGATGCAGGGGGAGACTAATTTGGAAACCTGGCGTGATTGCTTTTAATTTGTTGCCAGTGTGGTATTTGTGGGGGAAGGGAGGTGGGAGAGCAGGGCACAGCATGGCCGGGCTCGCCCAGGCCTTGAATTAATGGAGTAACAGCTGAACTAAGTGTTCAGAGTGAACACATCAAAGACTGTAGTCTTTGAGATACCATTTCTTCTCTTCTGTGATGTCAAAGGTGGCTGCGAATATATCCAGCGCTCTCTGGGTGGCATTGTTTAGGATGCTGGCCCCAGCAGATGGCCCCCAAATGCACCTCAGCCTGATAGAGCAGGGACCACATGTGATTGATAGTCTTCTCATTAGCAAACAGAAAAAGAAAAAAAAAAAGGCAAGGATGAGAAAGGAGGGAGATGAAAAGAATACACAAAGACATTTACATATTTACATTGTCTCCCTTGCATTTCAAATTCTCCCTTAGCTGAAGTGTCAGTGGGCTTGCTTTTCTCCTTCTGTTTGTGTGTTTACTTGTGCTAAATAGATTATGGTAATCAGGCACATAAATGCATGCAACTGTTATTATGGCATTTTAATCACAGAGTTTTTCACTGGAAGCCTTCATTAGAATTCTCATAATCTTACTTGTTAGTGTAACAAACAGTAATAAATGCCAAAGAGCTTGGATTAAGGCAGAGGCCTTCAGACTTTAAAAGAGGAATATGGAAATGTTGTCAAATCTCCGCATTACTTATTGAAATGTCACATAAACAGTTCGGGACTCTAAATATCTTACTCATTATAAGGATAGGGAACCAGGAAACCCTAACATTGTAATTATGTCTTTCTACTGAGCATTATAAACATATGCCTTCCATCAATACCAGCTAACTCTTCTGAAATGACCAGATGGTCCAATGCATAGTCCTGGGCCATAATTTATTATTGCGATAAATTGGAGAAATTTATTATAATTTCATTTATTTGTTTAGTGGCAAGTAAGTGTGAACATAAGTATGTGTCTGAACTTCTTGGTTCTCATTCGTTTTCAATTCTGCAAGATTATTTGGCAAGTTGCTAGGAAAAACTGAAGTTCTTTTTTATTCCAGTGAGCAATGTGATAGGCATGTGCTGGAGAATAAGTCACTCTTTCTAAAAACAGTGTGGTCTTGCAAACAGGTATATGTCTTGGGACGTATCAGCCAACCATCCTGATGTTACCCAAGCCCAGAATTTAGACATGATTATATCAGTCTTGGGGGAACTCCTTACTTGAGTTATCTGTGAGGAGCTATTCATGACTGAGGCTTAAAACAGCATCAATATATTTTTTTTCTCATGATTCCACCAAAGCAACCAGGTGGAGATGAGCCAACAGAAAAATTCAGAGCTGGCCCAAAGGCTTCCACTGAGCATCCATTCTGGATGCTCCATCTGTGCCAGCATCTCAACCAGCACTGGGTTATGCAGAAGCACCCACCACCACTTCTCGGAGGTTCCTTGGACCAGTGGGTGCTGGAGGAGGCTGGCCCTGCCTTGGAAAGCTACTTGAAGTTCTCAGCTCCACATTTGGTAACATCCTATAGGCAACTGGAAACGGGCTAGGATGGGACCATCTACATCATTGGAATTGGCTGCATTTTTACCCTTGCAGAGCCCATTCTGAATATTTCTCAGCACACCACTGTCCTGATCCCTGAATTGAGCCTGGGCAACCTCACCACGCCTTCTTTCCAGAACCTTTCACAGAGTGGTTCTCAACCGGGGGTGTATGGAGTCTATCTGGGGAGCTTGGATAGCAGCAAATACTCAGCCCTCTCCTTTCCTCCCACCTTTTAATCATAATGTATGGAATAGGCTAACAATCCAATCAATGCTTGAGTGAATGAACATGACTTCAAGGTGTGTCATAGTATCACAATTTTATGGTTGAGGAAATGGAGGCTAAGAAATGATGACCAAATGATGCAGCCAGTTGGTAAGAGAGCCAGGATTCAACTGCAGGTCTGTCTGACTTGTGCTCATGAACTCAAATAAGTACAACAACAGAGAAATTCAGCTGATATATTGGAGGTAACTGACACCACAGAGGTCCAGTGCCAGGTCCCAGCTACCCAAGGAGGGGCCATTATCAGCAACCACTTTGCCCCAGCTGTAATGATGCTCTAAGTGAGCCCTTCCCTGGCCCCAGCATGGTGGACTCACTTTGTGAGCTTACAGGACTAGACCTGAACTCTGCAGCACCAAGCAAGGGGTAGCATTGTTTGAGATTTTGGGGCATGTCTTTTGGGCTCAACAGTTGTGGGCTCAAAAGTGCCTCAGGCACTTTTCTTCATGTGCAAAAGAGGACTTATCCCATGGAGTAGTCCATGCAATCATTTCAGAAATATGTGCGCAGCACCTACACATGCCAGGTCCTGGGCAAGTCGCCAGTGGTACCACGGCAGGCGTAAGAGGCTCCAGGTCCCTTCCTCGTGGAGTTTGAGGACTCCTGAGGCATGCAAAAGATGATGCACTTCAAGCTCCACCCTTGGCGTGCAGGAAGCACTTGCATTAATTGGAATCCCTTCTCTCATGAGAGACAGATGCCTAATGGAGACAGCTTCAGTAGAAGGCGGGCTCACGGGCTGCCACAGTGAGTGGCCTACCTCTCACTTCTGCTGTTGCTGGGGTCTGACTCTGACTTCTCACCTCTACTTTGCTAGGTGTGGTCTCCACCAGTGCTTCCAAGGTTCTGCTCTGCCAATCTTGCCGCTGCAGCAGCAGAAGGACTTTCACTTCTAAAGGGTCTCAGCGTTGACTCTCCTCGGTCCGGCTCAGGACACATACTGGTTCCAGAGCAGTCATGGGGACCTGGTCGGTCGGGCCCAGACCACACATCAGCCGGAGATGGGTGAGCAGAAGTCCAGCTCCATTAGAAGCAAATGAACTGCAGGTGGGGCAGGGGTGATTGCCCCTTATCGCCCTCTCCAGTAAGAAGGTAGCACCAAAATGAAGAGGAAAGGATGATGGCTGGTATTTATTATTACTAATGCAGCATCTTATTTTGTGAACTACTTCAGGCCACCGATGAGTCCTTCTGTGCTCTGGATGCAGAGGCTGGCAGGGTTGGCAGGGCTGGCAGGCCTGTAGCAGCACCCTGGTGGTAACATCTGCATACTTCTTATACCATCATTAGGATTTTGATGCACTTTATCAAATTGTTTTTCCTGCATTTTATCAAATTTTTTTCCTACCTATATTAATGTGATCATATGGTTTAAACTTTTAAATCTGTTATGATGGTAAATTACATCCCTGGTTTTCAGAATTTAAGCCAAATTTGTATTCCTGGAATAATTGGTCATGATGTATTATCTTTTCTACACAATATTGATTTTAATTTACTAAAATTTTGATTTATATGTGTGTGTGTGTTTATTCAGGAGGGATATTGGTCTGTGGATAATATTAATAACCACATTTTGTTGTTAAGAAAAATTGAAACTGAAAATGATTACAAAACATTCTATGAATAGCTAACTTTTAAGGCCAGACTTTGAACTAGCATCAATTTATTTCTAAAAATTTCACTTTCGATTGTAACTTTATCTCAACTGAAAAGACACACATTTATACTTAGTTTTTAGGTATTCTCATTGATGAACTAAACCAAACAAAACTGTGAGTGAATAATATACAATATCTGCATTGATTTATTTCTGCTGATTACTATCGTGTATAGTATCACATTTTAAGTAGTGTCTATTGGCTGAATACTGGATCCTAGATATGCTGCGAAGTAAAGCAATTGATATTTGTGGTCTTCAATCCTTCACAACTCTGTGGAGCTCAAAGAGCTCCATGGTTACAAGATTGGACATTGTTTCTCCCTCACTGTCTTAGTCTGTTCCTACTGCTATAATAAAATGTCAGAGACTGGGCAACTTTATAAGGAACATAAAGTTCTTGCTCACAGTTATGGAAGTTGAGCAGTTCAAGATGCTGGCAGCTTTGTGTCTGGTGAGAGCTCCGTGTCTGCTTCCAAGATGGCTCTGTGAATGCTGTGTTCTCACATGGCAGAATGTGGGAGCACAAAAGGGGCAAATGCTGCGTGAAGTCTTTAGAGACGGTGCTGGCCTCATTAAGGAGGACAGAGACATCATCACCGATCACCCCCAGATGGCCCTACTCTTAACACCATCATGTTGGTAATTAAGTTTTAACATATGAATTCTGGGGGATGCGTTCAGACCATAGCACATAATTTGGAGAGCACTTTGGAAGCTAACCCAGGCTTTGGTCGTTATAAAGCAAAGAATCCCCACTTTGTGCAAAAAAAAGTCATACAAGTGATTCTTGGAATGCTAATTATTCATGGTGATTCATTCAGTGAGCCAATAAATACTTCCTCAGTGACTATTTTGTGCCAGGTTCTACTTTCAGTACTAGGATACAACAAAACAAAATTGATAAAGTCTTTTCCCTTATACCTCTTGCATCTTAACAAACAATAGAGTAACATGCCCAAGCAACTTTAGGAACAGATACGTCACCGTGCTTAAATGGAAGGAAGTTCAAGGGTACAAGTATTAAAGTGAGTCAGTACCTAGTGATAGCCAATCCAGACAGTACAGTCCTCTCAGGATAGAACTTCAAGGTGTCTCTGCCTGATGGGTGCCGAGCTCTAACTGCCTTAATCCTTCATTTGTTCCCTGAGCTTTGTAGGGCAGTAATTTTCAAACATAAAAAAGCAATACAAAGAACTATACAGTTCTTAATGATGAGTTTAAATACTTAGTGATATAGGATCATCGTCCTTCATCTGTACCTGCACCAACCCCCCTGTTCCTGGATAGTTTTGTAGTGAGCCCAGACATTAAGTACTTTTATTTGTAAGCATTTCAGCATGCACTATTAATACATTATAATTATTATTTTTAAATCAAGCAACCACGATACCGTATCACACCTAAAATAACATTAATTCTTTAACATCCATAATATTGTCATGTTTGTGTTTTCCTGGTTGACCTATACTTTTTTATAGATTGTTTAAGCCAGGATCCCCATCAAATCCTTATTTTACAATTACTTGAAATGACTTATAAATCTTTTATTCTGTAGGTTTCCTCCTTTCTTTTTTGACTCCTATTTCTTGTTAAAGAAAGAGTTGTTGGCTGGGGATTTAGCTCAGTGATTAGAGTGCTTGCCTTGCAAGCACAAGGCCCTGAGTTCGATCCCCGGTACCACAAAAAAAAAAAAAAAAAAAAAAGGAGTTGTTGAAGAAACTGTGACCTATAGATTCCCACAGTGTGGATTCCCACAGTGCCACTTAATGTGTTCCTCTACTCTTTACATAACTACCAATTCAGACAAGGAGTGATAGAAAAATATGGTGAATGTTAAGTAAAAAAATTGTATTGCAGTAAAAGACAGTGCCATGAACTCCCCTCATAACGGTTCCCCAGGGGCTGGGGATTGAGCTCAGTGATTAGAGTGCTTGCCTTGCAAGCACAAGGCCCTGAGTTCGATCCCCAGCACCACAAAAAAAAAAAAAAAAAAAAAAAAAAAAACCCCAAAAAACGGTTCCCCTCATTTCAAACACACTTACCCCATCATTCTTGTCGCTTGCTGAAGAAGTTGTGGAAGTGCTCTTTCGTAAATGTCTTTATGTGGCAAACAAACAAACAAACAAACAAAAAAACCCCAAAAAACCAAAACAATGAATGCTGCCGCCAAGCACGATCCCCTGGGAAGGGAGGCTTATAAAACATCACAGTGCGTCCTCATTCCCTCTGTTCACTGGATCTGGCACTGTGTGACTTCTGGCTCTTCCCCAAAGTCAAAATGACCATGAAAGGTAAACGTTTTGAGTTGATTTAGGACACTGAGGCGGCCACAACAGTGCAGCTAAACACACTCACAAAAGAGCACTTCCAGAACTGCTTCAGCAAGTGGCAAGAAGGATGCGTGTTTTTAGAGTGAGGGGGAGTACATTGCGGGGGGAGTATTTCTACAATCACCACTTTTGATTGTTTTCTGGTTTTGAGGTAAGTTGCGCTATCATAGTTTCTGTCATTTTCTTAATTTCGTTAGTTTGGGAATATTTGAAATGCTTTGTGGGCAGTTCTTCCTGGCATGCTCCCATTTTTATAGTAACTTTACTCCTTTTCTTTTTATTTCCTCTTAAAATAACTTTTCATGGTTTTTCACTGCTGTTTTTTTTCTATTGTTCGTTTTCCTAATGAGAGGAATTTTCCTGTACTTTTAGGAGCCACGTGTATGCAAGGACAGCCTTTCTGGTTTAAGGCGTTCCTGGCGTCTGGAACTCCCAGTGGTACAAATGGATCTGATAATTTTTATCATTCTTTTTACTAACAAAATTAATAAAAAGTCTATAGATGGACCAAACCTACTTAGTTGCTTGAATTCAAATAATTACTGCCCAAATATAAATATTAATACTATTCATGCCAATTAAAAATTATTACAATAATCAACACATTTACTTATTTCATTAAATTAAAAGAAATCCATTTATATTTGTGAATTTCTTTAGAACATTTTATACATAAAGGTAGCTGATTTGTGCAGAGTCTGTAAAATGTTGTAAAGTGTTTGTGTTCTTTTTGCGGTCACCGCGGCGGCACCCATTTCTTTCAGATAGTTGGGCAGGTACCACCGGAGGTTCAAACGGTGGGACAATCAAACTCGTATCAGAGCTGTTCAGCAGCCAGATGTAGGAATTATGGCCCCCACTGCGAGCATGAAAGAGACGATTCTGGAGCTCTTCTCTCATTCCTTTCCCAAAGAAATACAAATCACCAGACTTCTTGAGAACTCCATCACCTGCCATGCCTCCCTCCTCTTCCCTCCCCCTATTTATCTGGATCTCTTTTCTTCACTCTGCCTACATGCTCCTCAGCACAAAGCTTTGTATTAGAAACAAGTCTGCCCACTCTGTGAGTGTCTGGGGCCCAGACCCCACCAACACCATCAGGTCCTTCTTCCTTGTTGCCTTGGACTTAGCCATGTATTGGGTTTGCAGATCCATCTCCTGATTCTGCCTGCTGCTCCCTCCAGCAAATGTCTACTGTTAGGTTCACGCGGCGGGAGGGGGTGGGAGAAAGCTTTATTAAGGTGTTACAGCTCCCCCCTGTCACTCGAGTGAGAGTGGCCTTTTATCCCTTAGCCGCCCCTCCCTTTCGTGACGTTGGAGGCTTGAAAGTGTGCATTTAGGATTGGTCCTTTCTGCACGGGGTGATTGGGTGGTGGGTAAAGCCCCTGGGTAAATTGGCCCGACAGACCTAATTGGGGACTCTAGTCAGGGGGAGGGGCCATTGTTTCGGCGGGAGATTCTGGCATAGAGACAGGGGAAGGGGCTTTGTGAGAAACCAGCGACGGCCATTTTGGCATCTGGGGAGGGTCATCCTAACATCTACTAGTGATTCTTCCATCCTTGGCATCCAGCGCTGTCCTTGCTACCACACAGTCTGGCACCGTCGATACTTCGTGCAAATCTGTTAGTATTTGGTGTTCGCGGGGGTTACCTCATCTCCTCGTAAGTAACCGTCCATAGCGCTTTTGCTTTGCTATTCTAGCTGCTGTCTCTATTTTGTGGGGAGATTTGGGAAGGTCCTAAAATTACCTAACCATTTATTACGGCTTTTCCTTCCTCTTTCTTATGTCCTCTTGGTGCTCAGTGCTACGGTGTGCATGTTTGTGTCCTTCCAAAATTCATGTTGAAACTTAATCCCCAGGACAAAAATAACAAGAGATGGAGCCTTTTGGAGGTGACTAGCTCAAGACTGGGATTAGTGACCTTCTCACAGGCTCGAGGGAGTCCGCTGATCTCCTTTTGCCCTTCCACCCTGCGAGGATGCAACGATGAGGCACCACTTATGGGGCAGAGATAGACCCTTTGCCAGGCCTGCAATCTGCTGGCATCTTGGCCTGGGCCTTCCCAGCCTCCAGAACAACAAGAGACAAATGTCTACCATTAATAAATTGCCCAGTCTATAGTATTTTGTTACAAGAGACTGAATAGACTGAGACACCCAGTGTGACATCCCAAGTACATAGATGAGTGATCAGTTCGGACTGGTTAGAAACTTAATGAAATATTCCAACTGGGGACAGGTTTTCTCACAGGCCATTGGAATTATAACACTTGCTTCACTGGGTGCTTGTGGCAAAGCAATCAGGGCAAGAAAAAGTGGACTGCAGTGCCTGGGGTCAGCAGGGGCATTGGGCACAGACCTTCGAACCTGCCCCTAGGCTAACCTGTTGAGTTCTGCCATTGACATCTCTCTCCCTGCCCTGGTCAGTCTCCCAAAGGAAAAATAAATCACACAGCAAGTGCTGTGGTTTGGGTACTATTTAATTGTCTGTGTGTCCTGCAAGGGTCTGTCATAATTGGAGGCTTGATCTTCAAGGTGTTGCTATTCGGGGGTGAAGGGAATTTTGGGAGTGGGGCTTTGTGGCAGAACTGACTCCCGAAGAGGACTGTGGGACTCCAGCCCATCTCCTCTCTCTGCTCTGAGTCCAAATGTAACCACTTGCTCCCAGCACATCCTCCCACCATCACCTGTACTGCACTATGAGGTGATACAGTGAGCGGTGGCCCAGGGCCAACCTGCACTGTGCCACTTGGACTTTGAACCTCCACAGTCATGAGCTAAACAAGTTTCTCTATATAAGTTATTTTCCTTTGGTAGTTCCTCATGAAGTTGACTAATACAGGAAGTGGAGGGAAAACAGTGCTAAAATTAAAAAAAAAAAATGCTAGAAAACTGCCTGGGAATTCGCCAGTATACCACATCCCCAGATTTGCATTTGACTCCAGCTTTGTATTGTGGAGGGAGACCCACACAGCCCCTCTCCACCCCTGTCGGCCCCTCCCCCACCTCTGCCAGCGCCTGCCTGCCTCTCTTTTCTTGTGCTTCCTGGGTGGTATGGGGCCGTGACGTCCTGAACACCAAGAGTGAGGCTGAACATATGTGAGCCTTTCCTAATCCTGCTAATCTTCCTTCAGAAACCTTTCTCAAAGTGTAGGGAACATCCAGATCGTAAAAAGAGAGCTGGAACAAGCCACAGCATTTTAATGACAAATAATCCTTGTCCAAGGGGGAGGGGACAGCTACCTCCGCTGGAGATGAAGCCGATGAGCTGCAGCAGGTAGAAATAATTCCCATATTACCACTTGTAATCTCTGTCATTCAGGGGCAGATGAGGTCCGAATGCAGGAAGAAATCCACTGTGCTTTTAAACTGGAGATGTGCATTCACGTTGGCCATTAGGTGGCAATTAGCTGTGACACAGAATTGCCAGCTGCACAAATGGTGACGGGAGCCTTACGAGGCCTTTGATTAGAGAAAGTGAATGGATGCTACTTGTGAGCTGTGAAATCTGCTGGGACACGAGCACGAGTTGAGACGCCTCTCTGTCCCCATCCTCTCTCACAGATAAGGTAGTGCCTGTTCCAGAGAGTGACTCTCTATAGCCAGGCACATGTCTCCCTGCCACTAGCATTCTTCCAGGTGGGCCAATACCAGTGAGTGGGTCCTCGGGTTGTAGCAAACTAAATGGAAGTGACAGTGGAGATTTATTGACAGAGTTGAGTCATAGAGATTACAGATCTTTTTTAAAAAAAAATGGTAGTGGTGGAGGACTAACGGACGCAACCCATCTGGCATGGCTGTAAAACGGAGCATCAGAATCGTGCGCCCAGAAACGTAAGCTCATGGACGTCACCCTGTCGAGAGGTGGACCTCTAGGGCTGGGGAAGAAAGCACTAGTCCTTTAGAAATGGGTTTGCCAGGTAAATAGCCTATTTTTTGATTGATTAATTGATTGTAGTGTAGAGGATTGAAACAAGGCCTTTGCATTGATCTACATCTCTATCCCTTTTATTTTTATTTTGAGACAGGGTCTTGCTAAGGTGTCCAAGCTGGGTTTGAACTTGTGATCCTCCTGCCTCAGCCTCCCAGAGTCTTGGGATTACTTGTGTATGCCACCATGCCTGGTTTATAGTTTCTTTCGATAGAACCTCTTTCCCTCTGGGGTCCAAACCCTGGGCCAGTGATCCGCCATGGAGCAAAGACGTGTCTGCTATTGTGACTCTGCTATGGCCTCCTCCGGTGACAGCTGACAGGGAAGCCCCCGCTCCGGGGGGCTCCTTCAGGCCAAGGTGCTGGAGATTTCTCAGTGAAGCGAATTGTACATTGCTCACATCTGACTTTTCCAAGATCTGCCTGCAGCCTTAGCAGGGAGGGATAAACGATCACAGGGGACTAGTTAGGGGTTTTGCGCTTACTATCTGTGCCTCTTTGCTAGAAAAGCCAGGCTAGTGCACAAACTCAGTGGCTATGCTTGGCGAGTTGTTCCCTGTCTCCTACATTATAAACAGGGCTGCTACTGTGATGAGATGTGGGCTTGTCTTCGGTTTTGTGTGTCCGTGTTCACGGTGACATCTATCATAGGCTCTAGATAAGTGTGCACGCAGGCAGGCAGGTACAGACATGCCTTCTACATCTCAGTGTGGTATGCAGCCTTGATTAATTTAATACATATCAATAAAATTAAGGTAGTTCTTCTGTTGCGTAAACCAAATTGCCCCCTTTGCACTAGCAATGGGCTTTTCCACCTGACGTTTTCACATCTTTTGTCCGACGTCATCGCATCTTGGTTTTGTAACTGACTTGCTGTGTAACCTCTGGGGGGCTCTGTTTCCTTTCCTGAGAAGCAGAGCTGATGAGCCCACCACCTGAGTGGCCAAAGATACGTGAGGATGTATGAAGATATGATGAGAGAAACCAATTCAATTCTTGTATTTCTCTCCGGGTTCCTTGTCTCACACTCTGCCCAAAGGACAGTCTTTAGCTTCTGCTTTAAACTACATTTTTTTCCTACCTTCTTTTGGTCTTAGGCCATTTCAGTGGCTTCTAATTTGCCTTAAATTTAGACAGCAGTCAGAGCATGGTAGCCCTCTCACTGAGCTTCTGATTCTAAGTTCAGCCGCATGTCACAATGGCCACTGTTGGGCGGTGTTTCCGTAGTGTAGTGGTTATCACGTTCGCCTCACACAATGGCCACTGTTAAGTCTATGCATTCTAAAAAACAAACCCACCAAAACAAAACAAAACAAAAAACCCCAAATTCCAGAGTTGGAGCCTAGCTTCCAGATCAGGAATAGGAGGATGTGCTTCTGGAGGATTGTGGAACAACGGAGTGGCAAAGAGGAAATAACTAGCAACCACAGCGAGAAACCACAAGTCCTAATTTTTATTACCTCTGAGCCTTTGTATTACTTACTGACAGCTGGACCCTCAATGATCTCAGTAGTACAAGAGTGTGACTGAGCTTTGCAAGAGTCCTAAGAAATAATATACGTAAAAATTTTTCATGAAATGCAAAGAGAAACCCAGTAGTATGGATTTAGCCCAGGGCGGGGGGAGTTCACACACACACTGTCATCAGTTTATAGTACAAATGACTCCAAACTTGGATACAGTCCGTATTTCTAAAAATGTGGGCTCCTGGACAGATTTGTAGTTTTAGAAGATGAAGTCTACATGCTTTGAGGGCAAAATATTACTCTTTTCATATTTGTATCTCCAGCACCTAATACAGCAATTGGGTCTTAGCCTGTGCTTAATAGATATTAATGGAAAAGAAGGAGAGGGAGACAGAAAAAGAGGGGGAGAGAAATGGAATAGCTTTGACGTCTGTATTTGTCAGCTTTCCATCACTATCACAAATCTCTAACACAGTTTATAAAGAGAAAATGTTCATCTTGGCTCACAGACTGCAGGTTTCCATCTATACTCAGTCGGCCTGTGCTGCCTTTGGGCCTGTTGCAAGACAGTGCACTGTGGTGGGAGGACATGGTGGACCACGCCCTTCATCATGAGCCTTGGAGCAAAAGGCCAAGGAAGGAGTTTGGGGCCCATTATGCTCTTCAAAGACACACTCAAGTGACCTCAGTCCTTCCCACTGGGCCCCACCTCTTAAGGGTCCCACCACACCTGCTAGCACCAAGCAGGGGACAAAACCTTTAGTGCATAGGCCTTTGAATCTTGGAAGCAACCTATATGTCTGTCGACAGATGAGTGGATTAAAAAAATGTGATACTTATATATAATGGAGTACTACTCTGCCATAAAAAGGATAAATTTAAGTCATTTGTAGAAAAATGGATGCACCTTGAGACCATAATGTTAAGTGAAATAAATTAGACATACAAGCTTAAATATCTTATAGATTCTCTTATACAAAAAATCCAAATTATAAATAAAGAACAAAATAAAAGATAATAGGAAGTAGGGAGATAGATCTTTCTCAACTGGGAAGAGGATCAAGAGATGGAGAAAGGGAAGGAGGGGAGAGGAAAGATGCAGCCATGAGGAAAGAGAAGGGAGGGGACGTGACAAGAATTAAGGTGTGTTGCGTAAGTGTACCAACTCCCCATGATGAATGTAATCATTACACACTGCAGACATGGACTATAAAAAAAAGAGATCCAAACTGTAGCCTTGACCAGTCTCTCTGGGCTTAAAATAAACAGCTATTTTTAAACAATGTGAAACATCCAATAGGAAAAATACTAAACGAATATTATAATGCTGAATAATATCATTCTAGATTCAAAACTTTCTTTGTCAATCAACATATATTTTTGTAGTCGTGAAGAGTTTACCTATACTTTCCAGTTTTACTTATTTCTAATTGCACAAGTAATCCTGGAATTGTCTTACATGTTTTTAAAAAGCCAATTAATTAGAAAGTATATGAAGTGCAGAGTCAATTTGCCAAATACCTCACCTCGGGAAAACCATGATGACAATGCGAGGAGGTCAACACGTTTTTGTGCTTTGCAGCCATCATGGCGCCTGCTTTGAAAAAAGGGATGGATGGAATTAATGATGGACATACACAAATAGCTATGTGATCATTAACCAAATTTAAATGTATTTCAGCTGAAGTAGTACTTCTTCAACCACCATTGCTTTTTAATTTGTTTTATTTCCTTTACTAGTTTTCTTAGTTTTATTATTTCTCATCATCTACTTTCTGTTTTTAACTTTTTTGGTAGGAAAAAACTCAGACTTTCAAAAATTTTGTAAAAGTAATAAAATGTGTATTTTTCCTCCAGGCCCCTCAACTGTTAATCACGTTTGCTTAATCCTTTGTTTTTTTCTCTCTTTAAACATATTCTGAACCATTTGAGAATATGTTCTGTGTACTTCTTGATTTCATAGTTTTATTCCATATGGGTCCTGAAATTTCTTTGTTACTCAGGTCTGATGTTTAAATTACTTAGTTTCCGATGTACTTTCAAAATTTCTAGTTTGACTGCTTTGAGGTCAAATACGTGATATCAAATGGATTGTTCACTGACCTGCGGAGATTATTGTTATGATGATAGCTATTATCAGGATTATGGAAGATATTTTATACCATTATTAAATGACATTTAATTTTTCAATTGCAGAATTTTGTGACTTTTATGATAACTTTTATTAATAAAATTAAGAGAAGCATGGGCTGCCTTGTTCTGTCATTTGGTTCTTTCTATATATGCATTAATTTTGTCTCATTCTTCAGGATTTCTGAAATTATTTGTTTTATTATCTTCTGATGATGCTTCATTCCAATTATGGGTCCCATATATTTCAGTCCTTACGTTTATCTGATTTTCCTTCTGTGCATCTTCTTATGTGGTTTGGCACATACAAATTAATGTTCTTATGTCTCCAATGTTCAATGTATCTGGATTTAATGTCTTGTTTTCTGTGAAAAATACTTCCTCCAATTCTACCATCACTCTAACACTATATGTGTGTCCTAACCCATTTTTTTATGTTATTCCTAATCAAGTAAATCAAATTGCAATAACAGCAGACAGAAACATTTCTGCACATCAGGAAGGATGTGATTGGGTCTCCCAGGGGGACCATCTTCCAACAGCTCTCTGGAATGTGGCTCGGTCCTCTTCAGAAACACAATATACTTTCAAGGAGACGAACTACTGTGCCAAGAGAGCTGATGGCGAACCAGCCTTGAGGGCCTTCTGTCTAACAACAAGCTGCCTGGCACATTACAGGCCAACAGTGAATGGCAGATTTGTTCGATCCTCACAGCAACCCATTTACTCCTGTGGGGAGACTGAAGCCTACATCCCAAACCAAAAGCGGAGGATCTGGGACTCAAATCATGGCTTGATTATTACTTGGTGCATTGAGCACATTCAACCAATTCTTGTTGCATTTCTGCCCCAGGCACAATAATTCCTTCTTTAAACCTATTTATATGGAATATCCACAAGTGGAAAATCCATAGAAACAGAAAGCAGTTTGGTGCTTTCCAAATATCAATGTGAGATGAGAATGGGGAATAATTATTTAATGGGTAAAGATTTTTATTTTGGAATTGCAGAAATATTAAAAAAAATAGAAATGGTGCTTATGTGACATTGATCATACTAAATGCCACTCAGTTTTAAAATGGTATTTATTTATTTAGCAGTACTGGGGTCTTTTGCACTGAGCTAGAGCCCTCTTTTAATTTTTAATTTTGATACAGGCTCTTAAATTACTAAGTTGCTCGGGCAGGGTTTAAACCTCCAATCCTCCTGCCTCAGCCTCCCAGAGTGCTGGGATTACAGGCATGTACCATAGCACACAGGCCTTGTTTATTTTTTGAATCAGTCTTGCTATGTTGCCCAGGCTGGCCTTGAACTCCTAGGCTCAAGTGATCTTCCTGCCTCAGCCTCTTGAGTAGCTGAGACTAGAGATGCACATCGCCATGCCTATTAAAATGATTAATTTTGTTATATCAATTTCACCTCAAGAAAGCTTCTCTCTGTCTCTCTCTGCCTCTCTCTATCTCTCTCTCTGTCTTTCTCTCTGTCTCTCTCTCATCCACCCACATACAGCCACATACCTATGATCAGTTTTTATGGGGAGGTGATGCAAAAATACCCATTTAAATAATTCTAGATATACGGGGAGAAGATAGTTGAGCGCATACATGGTCCACTATATCAACCTGTAGTCCTTCAAAATTATTTGTTTTGAAATAATTTCAGACCTACAGACAAGAAGAGTAAAAAAGAATGAAGATGTGTCATGTGCATGTAACCAAATACCCATGACGGAAGTAGTCATTATGGATCGCAAACATGTACTAATAAATAAGGAAGAGTACGAAGCGCGCGCGCGCACACACACACACACACACACACACACGCCACTATCATTCATGTTTTTCTGAATCCTTGAAAGCAAGCCACACAGCCAGAGCCGTAAATTCTCTGTGTGTAGCTCCCGCAGACGAGGACACTTTGCTACACATCACCACACAGCTTTTGCAGTCTGGAAGCCTTTGCTGTACCTCCCAGTCCTTCAAGCCACAAACTCACCCAAATTTCACCAACGCTCTCCAGCCCATCTGCCTTCTTCCTCGCTGGTCCAGGTACCTGCCCTGGAACTCGTATTGTGCTGAGCCATTACGTCTCACTGCTGATTTCGGTCTGTCTTTCCTGCCTCTTGTGGCCTCACCAGTTCTGAAGCATCCAGGCCTTTCATTCAGGAGAATGACTCCTAACCTGGGTCCCTCTGCAACAGACTCAAGCCACTCGTTCTCGGCAGGGACACCATGGAAATGACACTGTTCTCACTTGGCATCCGCTATATGCTCACCATCTCCTCTTCAGTACATAATTAATACTCTGTGACGGAAATATTCTGAGAAACCACCATTTTCCTGTCTGTCCCCCCCAATTAAACGCAGCTATATGACTTCCATTTCCATAGTTCCTTCTACATTTCAAACAACTTTGCTAAGACATAATTCATATACCGTACAATTTATCTATTTTGAGTGTACAATTCAATGGCTTTTTATATATTCACGGTTGTGTAACTATCACCTCAATTTTGAAACATTTTCATTATCCCCCAAAGAACCCCTGCACCCTTTAACTATCACCTCCAATATCTCCTAGACACTGATCTGCTTGCTCTCTCTGATTTGCCTCAGATTTGCCTATTCTGGACATTTCACGCACATAGAGGTGCCCAACTTGTCATCTTCGTAGCTGGCATCTTTCACTTGTATAACGTTTTCAAGATTCATATCGTGGTTCATTTATGAGTTCAGAGTAGTAGTTCATTTCTTTTATTGCTGAATATTACATATTTACATATATGGTATGCACACACATATGTGTGTTTTAAAATCCTTTTTAAATGGTAGTTTGAATTCTAATCCAGCATCTCTGGCTTCCTTCTAGCCTTCTCCCTTAATATCTTTGTGATATTATCAATCCTCCAATGGGAAGGAATCAGCCTTTTGTCATCAGTGTATTTGCCTGGTTGTTCAAGTGAATAAGTTGTCTGTGTAACGTAACGGTCTCCAAAGGGTTACTCTCTCCTCATCTTGAGCACAGTCCCCAGCCCAGTGCCTGTGTCTGGGCACCAGCCCTGCTGCTGGGGTGGCCTCCGTGCTGGAAGGAAGGGAGGGGAAGAGGACGGGACAGAAGAACAGGACTCAGTACTGCACGTACGAGGACTCAGGTAGTGAATTTCATCTGGCTTTTGATGCCAGGTAACAGTTAATGGCTTCTTTTGTAGGCCCTTGAGATCCAGCCTGATTTTGCTTGCTTAGAATGACACCCTTCCCGTTTGTCAGGTGGCTCTTGGTCACTCATCGAGACTCAACTTACCTGTTGCTACAGGAATGGCACTTTCTCCGCATTCTCCCTTCACTGTTACTTTTGTATGGTGCCAGGAACCAGAAACAAAGATAAGAGACAAACTAGAAATGGGCAGAAATACTGGCAACATGTGGGACAAAGTGATAATCCTTTTAACAATCTACTCAATAGACCAGTGGGTGGAGGATGTGAACAGAACGCACGGAAAGATGCCCAAACTCGCTTTTAGTCAACCAAGTGCGTATAAAAATGAGACCTCATCGTCTTCCTTTTTAGACTCCTGATGATGACAAAGAATGACAATGACATGTACTGGTGAGGGGCTGGAGGGACGTGCTCTCATCTAACCTTTCTGAGAACAATCTAGTTGTATTGGCTGTCTTTTGATCCAGTAACCCTATTTCCCAGGATTCTATTCAAAGCAAATGGTAAGAATAATACTAAGCATATGCGTATTGTTACGGTTAGAGGTACAAGTTCCCCCAGAAGCCTCAAGTATTTTGAAGGTGAGTGGGTCATGGGGGTGCTACACTCACCAGTGGAAGACCTCATGGCTGAATGTGCTCTTAGGCGGTGGGGCCTGGTTGGAGGTGGTCACTGGGGGAGTGGCCTGGAATGATCTGTGGTTGTGTCCCCCTCCTCCTTTCTCTCTCTGCTTCTTGGCTGCCTGGGCTCCCTCCACACAGCACCTCTGCCATCGTATTTCAGCTTTGGAGCTAGCTGACCTTAGACTGAAATCGGGAGCTAAAAGAGATACCTGGTCCTATAAACTGTGCATATTGGGCACTGTGTCCAGTGACGGGAAGGTGACTAAGACATATATAGATGTCCACCGCGTCACTGATGATAATATCAGAAGCTGCGAAAATTTAAATGTCCATCATCAGAAAATTAGTTCAATAACTAAATTATAGGATGGAATATACAGCAATCTTTGAGAAAGTAGATTCTTATATTTCGATATGTAATAAAGCTGTATGTATGCCACATAAAACTATATTTCACTTACTCATAACTAAAAAAACCCCACTTGTAAAATACTATCCATCTGTTGGTGCTGTTGTAAAAAGGTTATAAATGTTAACTCATTTATTCCTGGCACAGCCCTGCGTGGTAGGGGCATAAAATACACCCGAGCCCAGCTTCCCAAACACCACCCTCTGCTGGCAAGGTAAAAACAGACAGTACCTGTTTCCAAGTATATGACCCCGCTCATATCTCTGTATGTTTGTCTTGATTAAAATATACAGAATAAAACATATGATGCTTTCAACAGTGGTTCTTTTCAGAAATCAAGATTGGGTCACACCAATCACATGCCACAGTTTGAACGTATCCCCTAAAAATTCACGTGTTGAAAACGTAATCACTAAATTCCTGTGCTCATGGGATTTGGGAGTGGGGCCTTTAGAGATAGTTAGGTATGATCAATAGCTGGGGCCCCGTCATGGGGTTGGTGGCTACGTAAGAAGAGAGAGACCCAAGCTGGGAACACAAACAGGAAAATGCAGCCTCTTGTAGATACTCTGAAAAGACACCTGGAGAGGCCACAGGCAGCAGTGTGCAGACCAAGCACCAAGCACAGAGCCCTGAGTGAGGCAGGTGGGCAGGGTGACGGCCTCCTGGCCTCCGCCATTCTTGCTTCTCCATGAGGGTCAGGCCTGAGGATGAGGGAAGGAGGGGTGCAGAGGTGAGGTCTGGAAGCTGAGGCAGGAGAATCACAAGCTCAGGCCCAGCCTGGGCAACTTAGTGACTCAGTGAGACCCTCCTTCAAAATAAAGAAGAGTGGAGATGTAGCTCAGTGCAAAGGCCCTGGGTTCAATCCCTAGTGTGCTCCACCACACACACGCAGAAGAAAAGAGAGATTCTCAGTTGAAAAGGGCAGAGCAGGTGGAGGTTCAGGGTTGTCTGGCTTCCTAAGAAAGTGACCCCTGAGATTGGTGGAGTTTAATTTCCAGCCACCTTGCAAGGTGGACTCAGACCAAGAAGCTGGAAATAAGCAAACAGGAATGAAAGTTTTCCTCTTGTACAAGTTACAAGTTCTGGCATTCATGCCTGTCATTCACAGGAAACCTCTCCCTTCCTAGGAATACTAAGTTATTGCTTCAATAATGGCCAGCACGTTCCGTGCCTTTACTCTAGTCCCTGCCATGAGTGCTGCCTCAAATAAACACTCTTTCCATTTCCGTTTTGCAGGTGAGGAAATTGAGGCACAGGGAAATTAAATAATTGGCCCAGAGTCACAAAGTTGTGATACTTTCTGCTCCCTACACCAACAGGCCTGGTTGTCTGGTTTCACAGCTGATGGAAAGAGCAGGACAGAGTGAGGACAGAGGGAAGGCAGGGTGACAGCTGAAGGACACAGAAAAGCGATGAAAGGCAGGCACCAAACCTCCCAAGCCATCGTGGCCAGGATCGGAGCCGAGGGCGAGCCACTGAGAGGAGAAGAATAGCCCGCGGCTGCATTGTGCGCCGGTGGGCAGAGCACTTGCAGACATTCCGCTTCGCTTGACCTCGAGTCAATAAAAAATGCTCAATTCAATTTGATGTCTTCTATTTAAAACCAAGATGTGTGTGATACATTGCAGGAAGTGATTGATGTTTTCGAGCACTTGTTGCTTTCAATGAGTGCAAAAAAGACCTACTACTTGGAAAATTAATTTAGGTAAATAATTTAATGTGCCAGGTTACAAGATACCTGACACAAGGGGACGTCATTCTTGGTGATGGCCGGCATCTGTTTGGGATTATGATGTCTCATAAAGCTACTTCTGCAGACTTTAAATAAAAGATGGGAAACTTATTTTTAGTAAAATTATCCTCACTCCTTCTTAGGTATGAATGATGGTGGTGCTTTCCCTTCTTCTTTCCCTCCCTCCCTCCTCTCCTCTTTCCTTCCTTCCTTCTTTTCTTTTTTCCTTCTTTCTTTCTTCTTGCTTTCTTTCCTCCCATCTTTCCTTCCTTCTCTCCCTCCCTTATTTCTTCCTTCTTTCCCTCTCTCCCTCCTTTCTTCTTTCTTTCCTTTCTTTTTCTTTTTGCCTTCTTTCTTTCCATCTCCCCTTCCTTCTTTCCTTCTTTTCTTCTCGTCTCCCTCCCTCCTTCCTTCCCTTTTCCCTCCTGCTCTTCTTTCCTTTCCTCTTTCTTTACTCCTTTCTTTTCTCTCCTCCCTCTATTCTTCTCTCTCTCTCTCTCTCTCTCTCTCTCTCTCTCTCTCTCCCTATCCCCAATTCTCTCCTTTTCTCCCTTCTTTCCCTTCTCTTTCAATGCTGTCCAAGCCTGGAGGCAGTGATGGAGGACTACAAGAAGAGGCAGGTGTTAAGTGCAAAGGACCTGAGTTAGGTCCTTTGACAGCCATGTGAGAGTTCAGGGCCCCCTTTGCTTTACCTCAAGGGCAAAGTAGCTGGCCCACCCCAACTCCCTGGGAGTGCTGTTTACAGACCCAGAGACCTCTCCATGGTTGTGGGATTTGGGGGAGGGACTCCTCAACACCTTGTCTCCCTGGGCTCCTCTCCACCTTCCAGCTATAATTTATTGGTGGGAGTGCCGGGCAGAGAAGGCACTGTCTGTTCTTGTTTTAATGGTAATTTACAACGCAGGCTGCCCTCACGGGCCCTTCCCCTCTGCTCAAGTAGGTGAACACAATGTCCCCATCTTGGTTGCCACAGAAAGGGTGCTTTCTCTGAGGGCATCCTGAATTGGCCGTGACTGCGCCCTGACAGCCAGGAGAGGGGATGATTATCTGGGGCCGATGAGAGCCATTAACGAAATGGAGTGTACCATCTTCACTGCACAAATATTTTCCCTGGCCATAATACCCTCTTAAGGAGACCTCAAGTGGCCCAGCCTTGTCCCCAGCACTCCCAGGCACACCACCGGTCATTTTTCACGGCTGCTGGCATTTGCAGGGAAGAGAGGGCAAGAGAAAGGCAGGACCCAAGAGCATCCCAAGAGATCTTAGCCCTTGTGGCCTATTGTACTTTATCTGGAAAACAAAGACACTCGCAGGCCTTTCTCTAGCAAGTGGCTTAAGCTTCATCGATAAATCAGAGTCCAGATAAAGCCATTCAGATGTGGCCCAGGACTCCTGATGGCTCTCTGCACAGATCCTCTCCTTCTAGGACATGTAGGACACGAGAGACTTTTAGCCGAACACATTTTGTTTTCCTGCTCCCCGCCCAGTGCTCTTTGTCACTTGCGTCCTTTCTGTCCGGCTCCGTGTGGCACAGAAGATGCGTTTGTAGGCCTGAATCAGGGGGATTGTCTCCATCATCAGACCATTCACGCTCGCCCCTCCCCTGTTGTAAAACACAAGCCGGGCCAGGAACAGCGGCCCCATTGTGCTGCGCCCATACCACCCAGATTTCACCTCCGTCTTCGCAGAGCCCCCTTTTTTGTTTCCAGTCAAAAGAAAGCATTTGCTCAGGGGAGGGGAGGGGTGTTCCTATTGCTTCCCTGAACAGGGAGGTTAAAGGAAAGATTGATGGGAGAAAGTTTACCTAGAAAACCAGGATACATTTCTTGCCAGCCAAGGCCAGTGGTTTCATTGTCCTGGGCCATGTTTTTTGTTAATTATCTCTCACTCTCTCCTTTTATCGAGGAGAAAAGTAGCAAAGCAGGGAAAAAGGAACAGGATATAGGGGTCAGGGGTCCCTTTGGGCCACCTAGGTGTTCCATTTGACATGCTGGAGTGGAGCCTTGCACACTTGGGTTGGTGAAGAGTGGCAACCATCGAAATCACAACAAAATCGATCCCATTATTTAGGGCGAAATTTCCCACCCATCACCCCATGCGCTGGCCCCTGGATCTTTCCTCCAACTCGCAGCATCTTTGCCTTCTTTCTAACTCTAATCCCCTGTCCATTGTCCCCAACTCACACTCAAACACACACTTTTCCTTTCTAATTTTAAGTCCCACAAAACGGTAAGGATGGTTCAGGAAGGGCTGGAGAATGCGATGGGGGACCCGCAAGGGAAAGACTAAGACAGTTGGGCCAAACAAGACCATGTTGTCAAGGAAATAAACCTTGGGGAGGGCAGGCGTGAAACCACAGCTGCTGGACTTGGCCAGCCTTAGCACTGGTGGTAATGACAATGATCCTTAATGGCAGGGCCCCAGCTCCGTGCATAAAATAGGGCTCAGCCTGAAAGGGGAGGAAATGGAACAAAACATTTCCTTGGGTGCCCCTGGCAGAGAAATAACATCAATTTCAGATGGGGTGGGGGGGAGCTAAAGAATCTCCCTGTTTCCCCACATTAGCAAAGGCAAATTCATAACTGGCCAACAAAGTACCTTTGAGATGCAGCTGCAGTCCGTGAACACACTGCCTTTTTCCACCCAGAGAGACAACCCTGTCTTGATCAGAAAAAAGGGGAACAAGAAAAAAAAAGCACACACTATTGAAAAGCCACAAGGGAGGGTAAGAGGAGGGGGAGGGAAGTTGCTGGGGACTGAGGGACGGAGAGGGAGGGGAAGTGCGTGGCTTTGGCAGATGCAAAGATAAGCTTTACCTAGTAGAATGCGCCCTTCTTTGCCTTTGCGATGAATGGCCACACAGACTCCGGGAGAGGGCTGGACCAGGCAGCTGTTGGCCAAACACAGCGTGTGGCCAGGAAGGAAGCCCGCTGGGCGGGCCGTGGCCTCCAGGTACCCTCTGGTGCCTCCAAGCTGGGCAGCTGCTGGCTCTTGGGAAGGGGGGCTCTGGGAATGTCCCTCACCGGGAGGCCAGAGCCAGGGTCTCAGCAGCCAGAGATGGGTTGCCATGACGGCACTTCGGGATAAGTGATGACCATAAACCGGGCAAGTCTTGTGTGAACAGTTCTGCAGAAGTCTGTAAAAAGACGAATACAAGATACGGTGTGAACATGAATATTATTGAAAATGAGTGAAGAAATCACAGCAAATGATAAAAAGTTAAAAAAAAATGAACATTGCAAAATCCAGAGACGAGGTAGAAGGGGAGCTTGTGGTAGCGAAGATTGAGCCCAGGGCTTTTGTACTGAGCTACATCCTGTGACTTTTTTAAATTTGGAGACAGGGCCTGGTTAAGTTGCTAAGTTGCCCAGACTTAGCTCAAACTTGAGATTCTCCTGCCTCAGCTTACCAGAGTGCTGATATTGCTGGCATGAGCCACCACCCCTGGTTTGTGTGTGTTTGTAGTCTGTGCGTGTGTGTGTTTTTAATTAACCACTGCACGCACCTCTGTGATACTTTTCCACAGACCTACTTCTCATATGGTAGATTTCAAACCCTGTTTCTCTTTCTCCACCCACCTATGTCTGATACTGGGCACCACAGGATGTGTCCATATCACAGTATGATTCTCAGCCTGGCAATCTCCTGTTACCAGGCCAGGGAGTCTGCACAGTGGGTGGCTGGAATATTTCTGGAAGCCATTTCTATATCCCAATGACTGGCAGTAACTGAAATACACAGAAGTCACTGCAAAGCACAAAAGCTAAGCACATTAAACACCCTCAATTCAGCTGCCCTCTAGCCACATGCCAAAAATGGTTCCAGCTAGTCCAACATCCACAGACACAGGGAAATGGGAAAGAGAGAGAGAGAGAGAGAGAGACCATAGTCCTAATAGATTGCGCATCTACCAGGTGCATATTTTACAAGAATGTATGTCCATATGAGCAAGTTGACAGGCTCTTCCCAGACCTTGGGAGAGACTGTGCAATTGAGGGTCCTATAAGTTTAAGAGTTGAAGCATCACCAAAAGGCTGCCTCTGCCCACACGGCTTGTGTGGTCAGCGTCAGTATCTGCACAGCTTGGTCCTGGTCTCCTTGAGGGGACAACATTCCCACAGAGCCTTCCCTGACAATCGCCAGGGGAAACTCCCTGGACCTGACCAGGACTTTTGTAACCTGTACACTGCGTGACCTCATGGCTCTCAAAATGCCACAGAATGTGGACTGTGTCCTGTGCCCGCCTGACACTCACAGCAGCAGCCAGAGTCACCAGCACAGTGTGGGGTCTCAATAATATGCGTTGCTGCAAAAATAAGAGAACAAGAGAGTGATGCCAGGTTAAGCCCCGAGGTTAGCTGGCTGAGGCAAAAGGAGGTTTGTATTCTACACCCACTTTGGGCTGAGGCTCGAAAGAGATTCTAGATGAAGTGCTGCCTTCAGGAAGAAATTGCCGTCTGTAACCAAAATGGTTTTGGTGGTGTTTCCTGAAACCCAGAAAAGAAACTTCTCATCCCAGTCCCTCTGTCCGTCCTGACCTTCATGCTGCCCACAGGGCCTGAGAACCGTCGGGTGAGTGGAGTCTCATCAGGCCTTTGCTGGAGCCCATATGACCCATGAAAAGCCCAATAAGACAAACTCTTCCGTTAACACCTCTTGGACCAGGAAATGAAGGTTTCCAGGAAGTTGGGTACTTGTTCAATGTCACATGGCTCGTAGGAGACCATGTGACAAGCCAAGTCTGTCCAATACCCTGGTGAGCTCATCACCAAGCTGGGAAGGCAGCACATCTGTCTACAGTGGGGGTGAGCATTCAACCGAGTATACGCAAAGTTCTCTCTGAGCGCAGAGGAAGAAGTGGATGACTCTGCTGGAGAGGCAGATGTGAAAAGAGTGGCTATACAGTGAGGGTAAGTGGAAATTTCTCTCCTTCTTGGAACCCAGTACTGAAGGCCAGAGCTCTGGGGCTAGACAGCTTCCCAGCCTGAATGTGCACGTCAGACTCACCCACGTTACAGCACAGCATGGAGGAGAGACATTTGTACAGCGTCTGTGGTCATGGTGGCTGTCTCTGGGACCAAGCTGCTTCTACCCTTTTCCTGGACTTTGTTTACTATTCAGGGAGACAGAGGATGGGGGAGGGCTAAGAATAAAAAAGTTTAGGTGGTACTAAGAGAAGGAAAGAGAGACAGAGAGGGTGGAAACAAGTGAAATGCCGTATCTGAATTGGCCATTGACACTAGCAGATCTTCTCTTTGGAGCTGAACTAGCTATTTACCAGCTTGCAGGCTGTGTTAGTTAGATCTTCAGAGAACCAATGGTTCTAAGAGAGCAGATTTAATAGGGGACATTTACAATATTCACCCAGAAGCCAAATGAGGAAGGTGCCAAAATATCCATCTAGGCACTGGAGACCCAAAAGATCCAATTGAGGGCTGGGAGCCCACAGCACTGTCCTGTGTACGTCCGTGTCTGCACATGATGGCTGGAGCCAGGAAACGATGCTCACAGCAGAGATGACAACCAGAGCTCCTCCCAAGCAACAGCAGCCATCCTCGACGACAGCAAGGCCTCGAGCTCCTTCCTTGACGGGGACAGCCGAGCCCCCTCCGGAAGAACCAGCCGCAGCAGAGCTTCTCCTGGGAAACAGCCCGTCAACTAGCTGCAGCTCCCACTCTGCCTTATGTTGCGTCAACAACAACCCTCAGGTGGATCTCGTACGCCCAGCATCACACCAACTCAGTCCAGCTGGGTGTTCTGGCTCAAGCTGCCCATATTAGGTCCGCCACACAGGCCCTTTGCCAACAAGATTCCTCCCTCTACATGAAGGGTCCCCTTTGGCAAATGGCCTTGCCTTCCTCTGGTCCACCCTTCTTGGCTACTTGATCTTTTTGCCCGTTCCCTAGTCCATCCCCCAAAGCAGCAGCCCCTGAGCAGGGCTGAAGGATGTCAGTGTGACCCAAGGAGTCAGGATGACCCAGCTTTTCCCGAACTGGAAGTCTCCAGCAATGGTGTGATCTGGCAACAAGCAAGGCCGTGGCTGCTTACACCCGCCAAGGAGTCAGCAGTGTCCATTCCAGCCATTACTCAGGATCACGCCTTTTAGATTTCATGGCAAATCAGAAGCACCTCCCCGCTTCTGATGGCTCTGGGCTCACTCTCCAGCACTTTGTCTTCTTTTCCTCATGGATGGTGGTGATGGCAAATAGAGATGGATGTGAACTAACGTTTGTACTTTCTGGTTTTTACCTTTCCATGATCAGTAGGGGGCCTTAAATATGAATGTATATGTTCTTGCTCCTCAAACACTAAGTGTGCACTCCCTGATAAGGGCAGCTGCAGAGGGAAGGGATGGAGGCTCATTGGGCTGAGGCCCATCTGCTTCCCAAGGAGCACTGCTGTGTTTCCTAGACACTGGTACATTTCCTTCGGGCCTTCCACTGTACACCCAGGTGGCCCATGAACTTGCTGCATTTGGGTCAATCATCCAGTCGATGGATTTTAACAGTCGGTTCACTCTGTGCGAGACTGGGTAGCCGAAATCCTCAGGTGTGATTTTAAAGAAAGAATAATATTTGAGCCGGACAATTAAATACTTGGGGAATTTTCATTTACTCATGCCATCTGCAAAGAGCATTTGCTGATGACTTCCCATTTCTGTTGCAAACTATTTTCAGAGAATGGAGCCAGGCCAAAGGCGAAATTCATAAAAGGGCTGAGAGAGACTCTCGCCCCTGCTATTTTACTCTTTTATCTTTTCTCTCTCTATTCAAGATAGCTTGAGGAATGGAGGGAAAGTGGAAAAACAACTGTGAAATAATTGGACATCTTTGCAAGAGGTCACAGAGAGTAAAATCTTTGCTGGTCAAAATCATTAATTTAGGTATTTATAACACACGTGAGCATTCACTTCCTGGAGTCTTAATTTTTAAGCCAAGTTTACAGCCTTGCAATTGTGTGGATATGTTTATAAAATGAAAACTAAGCTATCTGATTCTGGCGTGCTGGTGTTATCCTACTTGTTCCGGAACCAATTTTATTGTTCTCAGGACTGAGGCTTTGCCTGCTTACATACTGAATTCACAAAGGCTTTTTGCACTACTGAGAAGGTATTTCATTCAGTTTGATTTTTGCTTTGTGCCCCCGTGTATGTCCTAAACATTATTAAACAACCATTGATTTTATAGTCTCTTATAATCTGATGGCGTTTTATTTAATCTCAACCAATTGAGATTGAGGAAATAAAAATTCACGAAAATCTTATAACTCCATGCCGGTGACAACATGGAGAAGGCCGATATATCATTCTTTGAAAACTGGCACAAAGCCTTTTGAGGGCATTTGGCCATCGATGCAGGTCAAAGGTCATTAAAATATTTGTACGCTTTGACCTCGTAATCTCATTCTTTGGAATTTATTTCAAGGAAGTGATTTAAAGGAAGAAATGGTGTATGCGCTGATGTATTTATAGCAATGTTATTTATGATAGTGGAAAGCTAGAAATAACCTAAAGGATTAGTGACAGGCAAAGGAGAAACATATTATAGAATATTGGTGTAATATAACATATCTATTTACTAAAGATGATAATTATGCCTGTGGTAAAGAATACAGCATTATATTCACACACTGGCCAAAATAATGTTAAAATAACACATATGTCAATAAAAATCCAAAGAGATATCTTATGATGAAGAGTGAAAACTTACTAGATAGAATAACAGAAATATAGGCAAAATTGTTTAAGTTGAAAATGGCCATATATTATGTTTTGGTTTTTGTTTAATAGCAAAGATAGTTTTAACTCAAAGGGAAGCTTCTAAGACACTGTGCCCAAATCAAGCAATTCTATCCCCATATTCATTCTTTGCTCTACTGTTTCTTACTTTCTATAACTTATCAAGTCACTTGGGTTACTAATTTTAAAGTAATTATTTTAATAGAGATTCCAACGGGAATAAAATACTGATGACGTAGATGTAAAATTAGCTCACCTCAACATGGAAGGACCATAAACCCCAGAGAAGTGGGCTCCTAACTGTCCCCCAGGAGTCCTGTCCTCTCTACCCCTATTTCTTCTGCACCCAGACTGTCAACATCTTGGAGCCTGACACACTTCTCCTTGGCCTGTCCTCTCTTTAGCCAGGAAAGGAGCTGTGGATTGTGGCTTTTAATATTTCCAGACTTTCTTGGAGGACAAGAACTAGCCACCTAATTAAAAACATTTCAGTTCTGCATTCCTTCCTCTGCATATAGAAGGGCGCATCTGACCAGGTCTGTCTGGGATTGATACTGTGGCTCTCAAAGTTAATATTTGAGTTGTCCGTAGAAGACAGGAGTAGGCCTTGTACGCAGCCGGGAGGACACTGGGCAGCATTATAGCACAGACAATACCAGGGCTGTGGAGGAAAAGAAAAGGCTTCGTGTGTTGGCGGGATGCTGCTTCTTGCCCCCAGACTGACTGCCCACCCATGTCCTTTTGGCTCTGTGCAAGGAACCGTTTGGCTCCCAGACTCGGGGGCTGCTCTCCAAAGCTCTTCATCAATCGCACCTTCTGTTTGCCCCACACTGGCTGGCTGAGTCCAGCCCTCCAGCTGCTGTGAGACATTTATGTGATGCCTTCAAAGTGGGGGAGCAGACATGTGTGGGGTTGCAGGGAGCAAGATGCTCCTGAGGGCTTCGTCTAACGTGCTCTTTCCATCTGCAGAAAGAAACTTAGACAAATTCGTTCCAGCAAGTCAGGCACTCCATTCTCTTTTGATCAGGAGGCTATTTGCACAGACTTTTTGGGGAACCCCAAATAATATCTTGTTATTTGGCCTAATAACACATAAGATGTTTTGTGTAATCACATTCCTAAGTATGTAAGTATGTGATTACATTCCTAATTACTTTACAGAGTACCAAAATTTGTTTTAAAGTAGGCCAAAATTACTTTTTCAAAGTTTGTTCATGTCCTTGGCTTCGTGTCCTTAGCAAAAGTTTTATAAACACGGATTAAACTTTTCCTGGTGACTTTTCATTAGAATTTTAAACATGAAAAAACACAGGTAAATAGCCCTGACTTCTGTTTTGTGGAATAGATTTTCTTTCATTTTCTCTCACTTACTTTTTTTTTCTTTCTCCTATTTTACACTGCCTTTTCTCATAATCCAATATCACTTCATGTGACACTGAATCTATTTTTTTATATTTTCGGAAGAAAAACCACGCCTTTCTGTATTTGAGCTCAGCAACATTTATTGAACCCATAAGACAAAGACTTAAGTAAATGTGAGATTTGAACATAAACAGACCACACAGAAGTTGAATACAAATCATCCCTGAGTATTGGGAAATTGGTACCAGGAAGGAGAAGAGAAAGAGAGGAGAGAGAGGAAAGGAGGGGGAGGGGAGGTAGCGGGGAGGGGGGAGGGGAGTTTTAGCTAAATGACGTAGGAATGATTTATATATTGCCACCTTCCATGCAAATATGTGCTGATTTTTCTAGGTCGGGTTTGTCCCCTTTTCCTCCTCTTCATTCACTCTGTCATCGGATCTTAGCTGAGAACACCTGGCAAATAAGGACATGTTCCTATAAACAGATGTGGAGAGATGAATTCTGAGATTAAGTAAAAAATGTTAATATTCTTTTTCTGCAAAACCCTGATGGAAATAACTTTATTGTCACGAAATAGAAATAAAAACACTTGCTTGAGAAAAAAGGCCCCTTCCATGTGTTTTTCTCTCTTTATTAGGATCTCAGTCAACCAGGGAGCTTCCCAGGACTAGCTACCAGTTGGAAAACCAATTGGGTATTAAGTGCCCATTGTTGCCATTTGGCTTAGTTTCCTCATCCCTTATTTCCAGTCCTAATCAACTGGAAAAATGCTTACTTTAAAAAAAAAAAAGAACCAAAAAAAGAGAAAAATTAATGTGGGGGTGAAAATCCCCACCGTCATTTTCTGAGTTGTAGATCTTCTTTAGAATGTGAATTCTTCAGAAACAGGCCCCTTCGTTGTCCAAAACCACTATAGACAGAATCCGTGCCTGCCAGAGGACTCCGAACCAACAAGGTCTCTCCTGGACCAAACCGGGACAAGCTCCTCAGAATTCCCTTCTCAGCTGGGTGTCCCTGTTTACCTCTGCAGCTGTGCGGTGTTACCAAGGATTCCGTTAAGTCGGTGTGGTCGGAATCCTCCCTCCACATCTGCTCTACCTCTCTGACCAGGGTGCTCATCCTCCACCGTCCTGCAGGTGACACCCGATCACCCTGGCCTATTTTCTGCAAGACTCCTGTGAGGTCACTTAGCCGGGATCTCCACCTTGGCCCTCACGTTTCCTCTTGGTAATTTTCCATCCACTGATTCCCCACCCCATGAGGAGCACTTGGTTATAAAGTCTCACTTTCTCTTGCTGTATTCAGAGTTGAGTCCAACATTTTGCCCTACAGAAGACTCAAATTTTGTTTTTTTAAATACATTTTGCAGCACATAACGATTATATTCCTCATGGAAAGTTGGTACATGTATATAACACATCTTGGAAAGCCCTATATTTGTTGCAACAGTTCCGTGAAGAAAGTCGGCCTTTCCATTCTGCAACGCAAGTCATAGATATTTCTCTAACAGGACATTGTTTGTTTCATTACTTTCCATTTTCCCGCCTTCCAGCAGTCATGTTTTTTCTAAGTCACAAGAAGGATGACTGTGATTTTGGGGAGAATGCCAAGACACGCTACGATAAGAAACGGGGCCCACCTGGCTCCGTGACCCCAGTTTCATCCAGCTGTCTGATAGGTGGTAAAAGAAACAGAAACTGTGTCAGCCCCTTCTGGGATGCTGGGTGTCCGGGAAGAGCGGACGGGCTCCGAGGCTCCTGCGCCTGTCCCCAGTTCCTACGGTTCCTGTCGATATCTTGTAGGTTAAACTACTGCTTTGCAGGACAAAAGTACAGCTGCGAATGTTTAGGCAGAAACAGGAAATTTGTATAGTTTCAAACTACTCCCTCATATTCACGGTAATAGTCATAATGAGAAAAATAGCTAGTTTTCAGTGGCACCTCAACCAGGTGCTTGAGGATGACACAGTCTCCTGAGAGGGACACATTTATCACCCCATGGCTCCTTTCCCTTAATGCATAACCCCGTTCTCATTGATGCCACATGCACTGAGTTCATGTTCCCACAACATTGAGAATGAAGTCACCAACCAAAGGAGGACGTTAGGAGAGTTTTGTTGGAAATGAGGAGAAGAGTAGCTCCTGGATTTCCAGGAGGGGTCCTAACTGGGTGGCCACTGAGGCTTTTTGTCTAAGGATACTTTATACAGCAAAATCACAACCTGGGTACAATGTGGGTCAAACTACAATGAACCTACAGGATTATGAGTATAGTCACTTAGCTAATATTGGTCCAATAGGGAAGTGAGGCACGTAGCAAGGGTATATGGTGAGCATCCTAAACTTTAGCATATCGATAACTTGGGCTATTGATTATCGCTAACTCCCAGGGATACTTGGAAAGGGATGGGAATATGGGTCCAGGTGCTCTGGTCCCCCACCCACAGGTCTGATGCCTGTCTGGGCTCACTGGGCCAGGTGGTGCCAATCACAGTGCGATCTCAAGCCACCATGTCCCTAGGGAGGCTTGCAGGCCTGGCTATCTGGGCTCCATCTTCAGGCCCGGCTCTGCTCAGACTCCCCTCCGGCTGCAATCCTGGTGTCTCACCTTTTGTGCTGACTTCCTCAAGGGCTCAGCCCTCTCTGACTAGCTATTATTTTCTGTCTAACTTAGCTGTCTGTAATATAGTGAGGAAGATGTTAAGTAGGTGGGTAGACATTAGCAGGCCTGAGGAACAAGGGGTCCTAAATAGCATGCATTGCCAGGTAAGAAAAAGACTTCAGTCACTTATAATCATTTGTTTGGTCTGGGATCCAAAGTCACAGAGCACAATGAGATTTTAAGGTTACATGTTGTGCACATTCCTTCTGATACCTGGCCACCTGACTCTCTGACCCCAGAACAAGGCACACGACGTTCCTGGGTGACATAGCTTGCAGCCTGGTGATATCAAGGAAGGATCTTCCTGCCTTGGGCTGGGACCTGGTCTAAATTAAGAACTCATCTTTGGTAAATTCCTTACATGATTAAAGTCCCCGTGGGACCTGACCATCAAAATAGGATGGGCAGGCATTTTGCAATTCCTAAGTAACTTTTAAGTAAAGTGCTGATAAGCCGTACAATTACCCTGGTTCTCTGAACCCCGGGAGGAACTTTGGTGTGTGTAAAAATGTTACCAAACTCACACTTAGTGCAAATGCCTTCACGGCACTGCTCACCTTCTCACTTGAAGGCACGACTCTCTCTTTTATCTGCTTTATGGTAAATTCTACCTATACTGCTGCATGGCCTGTGTGACTGGTTCGTCAAGGGCACAAAGAACCAAGGACCAAGGATGTAAGGGACGGTTCCTCACTGCATCAGGACCCGGCTTCCTGGTAACAAGGACACATCAGACACAAATTCAGATGGAGGAGCGTATTCTACAGAACACCTGACCAGTGCTCCACCTGAGAAGACCGTGGAGCCAAGGAAAGGTCCAGGGGCTGTCACAGGTCGAAGGAGGCAAAGGAGGCCTCACAGATAAATGCAACGTGGGATCTGAGGACAGAAAAAGAACATGAGTTGCAAGCCTGGTCTTGCGACGAAGGCTTGAGCTTTGGCTAATGGTGTCACACAAAGTGAATTTTTAAATTTTGATGAATTCTCCATGGCCTATAAGATGCTAAGAGAGGAAGATCTGCAGAAACTCTGTACTGTTTTGAGGATTCTTCTGTAAGTTTAAAATAACTTTATAATTTTTAACAAAGTATTGCTATGATTCAAAATGGCCAAATGCAACCAAAAAATATCTATCAGCAATTGTGGGAAGCAAGTGAACAAAAGGACACTGCACCCTAAGAAAGAAAATCGCCTCTTTCAGGAAGATGCTGCCAAGAAGTCTTAGCAAATATTAGGCAGGCTTAGAGCTCTCAATGTGGGAAAGAAACCAATAAATCATCCCGAATGCTAAGGAGATTATCGGTGGTTTCTACTCTCAATCTCATCTCCATGTCCCTGCTCATTAGAAGTAATAAAGACGTGCAGTTTGAAACCAGCGTTGGTCTTAATTTACTATTCCCATTTTGTGTATTGCCCTGTAAAACTTCCAAAAGCTTGGCTTTACCTTTAATTCAATAGCAAGAACCAAATTGAAGTAATCAAATCAAGCTACTGTTATTATGTAAAGCTATTTTCCTGGACCCCTGCTTTGAGTAAATGATTCCTATTAACATGCAGATTTGCTAGGGATTACCAGAAAGTCTCTCAAAATAATCATCAGAAGATGTCTTTCTAAAGAATACTTTTCTCTCTGACTTGGACCAAGCTTCAGTCCATAAATCTCTCCCTTCTACTCAGGGACAATTCAGGACTATTCTGTGACCAGGGTGGGAAAACAGGGAGTCCTTATTCAAAAGAGCTGCACTAAACTGCAAATACAAACCCCAGCTTCCTCTCTTTCTCTCTGATGATTTTAAAGTTGTACGACAGCCATCATCAGGAGAAAATTCAAGAGCAGGGAGTATAAGACACGAGTAAATTGAGGATTTTCTGTAATTTTTTATTTAACTGCACTAAGTACGTACTTTAGCATAATAGATGGAGCAGGAGGAAGCACAGGGTCAGATGCTTGTTTGAATTTTTTCTTCACTGCTGTTTAGCATTGGGCGAGTTCCATAAACTGTCTGAGCCGAACTTCTCTGCTGCCTTGGCTGTAAAATAAGGATAATGGTTGTACTTACTTACCTTCAGGGCTGTTATCAAGATTAAATGAGCAGCAAAACCGTACAAGAACTAACTCATTAAATGATAACTATTGGAAGCTAGGAATTTTCCTATTTTATTGAAAAGTGTAGAGGATCCTTCCTGAGTATCTGTGGAGGCTTGGTTCCAGGACTCCCAGAGATATAAAAAGCCACAGATGTTCAAAGTCACTTATACAAAATGATGTAGTCTTTGCACAGAACCCAGGACATTCTATATACTTTAAATCACCACTAAGTTACTTGTGATATCTAATACAATGTAAATGCTATGTAAATAGTTGTTGCATTATATTCTTTGGGTAATAATGTCTAGAAAAAAGTCTGTACATGTTTAGTATGCACACAGTTTTTTCTAATACTGTATATTCGATCTGTGGTTGGTTGAATTCTCAGATGTGGAACTTCCAGATATGGAAGATGAAATAAGTATATATCTTCTGGAGAAGGTGTGTGTGCATTCTTTAGTGTGCTTATTTATAACAGGAGAAAATAGAAAAAAAATCCCAATGCTCATCAAAAGGGAAACGGTGAAATAATGATCCATCTACTCTGTGAAATATTATGCAACCATTAAAATAATTACTCTAAATAGAATAGCAGTGGTTAAGAAAGAAGTACATTACAGACTTGTATGCACGTTAGAGTCGTAAAAGCATAAATTCATATAGGCAAATAACTGACAAGGAATATAGAAACATTAAAGGAGTACTACTCCACCATAAAGAAAGAAATGCTTGAATCTTCTGTAGGAAAAGGGATGCACATTAAGACCATAATGTTAAGTGAAATAAATCAGAAACACAAGCTTAACTATCACATGTTTCTCTTATATGAGAGAGGCAAATTAAAATGGGCAAAATAGGGGCTGAGGATTTAGCTCAGTGGTTGATCGAACTCACAAGGTCCTGAGTTCGATCCCCAGCACCAATAAATAAATAAATAAATAAAATAAAATGGGCAAAATAAAAGATAATAGGAAGCAAGGAGATAGATCTTTCCCAAATGGGAAGGGGATTAAGAGATGGAGGGGGGAGAGGGAAGAGGATGAAAAAGGAATTAGGATATATTAGGTACATGTATTTACATAAGGAATGTAAACACTATGTTCTGCAAACATGTACTAGTACAAAACTTTTTTTTTTTTGAAGAGTTGTATTTGGGTTGTGCCATTATGGACGATTTCTTCCCTCTACTTTCCAATAATGATTTTTTTAGTCTCCCCTCCAAAAAAAAAGGAAAACATTTTAAGGAAAGAATAACAGCAAGGTGGCAAATTTTGTGGCTGTTTACACCAGACTATCCTAACTTTTTTGGGTTCCCACCTCTCTGGTCTGCTTGGCTCCAAATGGCATCTAAAAGTGATGCGAAGGGCTTCATTCGGAAGAGTCCGGGTACTTTTTGCACATGAGCATTGTTAAAGGAGACTATGTGAAGCTGTGGTTGGAGCCTGTTCCCAGCCTGTGGATTGGATTCCGCGTTTGAGGAAGTTATTCCATGCCCTCCCCCCCCCGAACCTTTTGAGGGTTTAGTTTCTATACTTAGAACACTGACATCACTTAGATCTATTTTATTTACAAACCTCGTAAGAGGTAAATTCTGACATTGATCTATTTCAAAGAGTGAGTTGTAAACTTAAATACAAAACTCACAAAAAGACATGTGATAGCACGCATTTTATTTTCGTAGCTACTAATTATAAGTGATGCTCAACCATTCTTCCTGCCTACTGGCTGCTACCTGCTTTCCTTGTTGAATACGTTAACAGATACGCAGGTCGGTTGTGGATGCAAACTAAAATGGCTGCATCTTTTAAGTATATAAATTACCACACTAACAGGCAACACAGAGGATTGACTTCTTGGTAAGTTTTAGAGCTACTGGGCAGGTGTATGAAAACAGCATTTTAAAAAGTAGTAAAGGGGTTCGAGATTTAGCTCAGTGGTATGAGAAAGTCGTAAATTGCCCCCCATCCCCATCAGTAGCAACAGGAATTGTCTAAGGAAAATCTCAACTTCGCAGGCCCATGAGTGAAAGGCTGCCTTAAACTTGAGCTCTCCTCTGCCATTTATAGCCCTCCTCACAGAGCCAGAGACTTAGGGACGTTCCTGTGTCCCCAGGGAAGAGGCTGTTGACTTGTTATTTGCCTCTGCTCCGGCAGTCCCTGCCTTGCCTCTCCCAGGGGGACGGTCAGTCAGTTTAACATGAGACCTTGTCCCTCTCCTACCACTCCCAAATCCAAGCAATATTTTCTTGGCCTGTGGGAGCAATTTGTATTTTCTCCATTAAAAATTTTTTCTCAGGAGATGGCGAGAGAGAGATTATGAGGTCTTCAGGTGTGAGTCCTCTCTCTGTCTCCATAGCCTAGCACAGAACCTGGTTAAAAGCAGGAATAAAACAATATTTGAGACTTTATGTACATTAGCTAACGTGTAAAGCAATCCTATAAGTAGACACCATGATTCTTCATATAGATAGGTAAGTAACTTGCCCCAAAACACAGCCAATGGGTAGAATTCAGGTTTCAGTGCCAAATCCCATGCCCTTAACCACCATACAGCACTGTCTCAGAGCACATCAAAGGTGCTCAGCAGATGGGGGCTGTGTGGATAAGAGAACGCATGGAAAACAATGCATAGTAGGGTTTGGGGGTTATAGCGGTGCTCCTAGATCATACAATGAAAGAAACTCAGACTTACCCTTTTGTAATCTATTTCTGCTTCTTTGCCCAAACTGGTCTTAATCAAGCCTTTCAGGGCAAGAGCCCAGACTTTCTGCCAACAGTTTTACCTTGAGGGTTGGGACTTGCACACATGCCCATGCAGGGTAGATATTCATTGTTCCCTAGAGCGGGTCAAGTACAATTCATCTGTTATTTCCTTCCCCAGAACTCTTAGTCTAACTCCACAGACTGTCTAATTTATAATGAACAGAAATTTATTTGCCTTATGGTTCTGGGGGCTGGGAAGACCAAAATCAAGGGGTTTCTTAGGGTGTCATAACATGATGGAAGGGATCACATGATGAAAGCAGGGGGAAGGACAAATTTTCCTTTGTAATAAACTCACTGCTGTGATAATTTACCTGCCTCTGCCATAAGGAAATTTATCCATAACTTAATCACCTCTTAAAGGTCCCACTGCTCAATACTGCTGCTTGGGAAATTAAGTTTCCAACAATGAATTTTGGGGGATACATTCAAAAGTAGCACTGGAGGGGCTGAGGATTTAGCTCAGTGGTTAGAGTGCTTGCCTTGCAAGTGAAAAGCCCTGAGTTCAATCCCCAGCACCAACCAAAAAAAAAGTAACACTGGGCTACTAGGAGCTACCTTGGTATTCAAAGGTATAAATAGGAAAAGAATTTCATTCTGCATAAGAAAGCAGATATTCAGAAATAGAAGAATGACCCAGAAGCAGAATCTATGAGCAGATGGTGCTCTTGAAGGCTGGGCACAATTTATTTGGATTGAGAACTTCCTTTGAGTTATAGCCCACAATGCTATTGGGAGGTGGTGGGACCTTTAAGAAGCGGGGTCTAGTAGAAGGAGGTGTGGTCATGGGTGGAGGGGTTGTCTTTGAACCAGATGTAGGGACCCTGCCCCTTCCTGTCTTGCTCTCTGCTTTCTGGCCACCAGGAGGTGAACAGACCTCCTCTGCCAAGTTCTCCTGCCATAATGTATTATGCTGTCCTGGTCCCAGAGCACCAGGGATGAGCGACTGTGGACTAAAACTTCTAAAACAGTGAAGGAAAATAAACCTTTCCTCTTTTTAAGCTGATTATCATAGGTATTTGTCACAGTAACTGGAAGCTGACTGACACACTATGTAATCCCAAAATCTCAAGTCTCAAAGAAGAAAATAATACATAAAATATGTTTATGCATTGACATAAACTCAAAGCCAGACATTATTTCTGTTGTTTCTGGATGCACAGAAAAGTATTAAAAGTGGGGAAGAGATCTCCCTGTCAACAAATGCATGGAACCCCAGGAAGGAGGGGAGAGAGGGACAAAGCAGGGATGTAATAAAAGTGTCTGTCTTTCAAAAACTACTGAAAATAGGTGTGAAATAAAAATGGTACTGGTTGTAAATTCTGAATATTATGTTATTCTGTGTCTTTACAATTTTCCAAATAGAAAGGGATACTGGAATCCCAGCCCCAACAGAGGATTGATTTATGTAATTTCTTTGAGTGAAAAAGGATACAGGAGAGTCTCTAGCAGCTCATGAGGCACAAGTAGGCATCCTGGAAAGTGGTCAGCCCTCTAAAGTGTCCTGGAAGAGGAATCCCATGACTGACAGCAGTAACTGACATTCGCCAGAGAGGGAAATCCTAGGTTTGGAAGGAGACTGACTCTAAGACACAGCATATTAAAACTAGAAATCAATAGCAAAGGAAACCATAGAAACTATACAAACATATGGAAATTAAACAAAACACTTGAACAGTCAATGGGTCACAGAAGGAATTAAAAAAGAAATGAGGCAGTGCCTAGAATTAAATAATAATGCCAGTATAGTGTGCCAGAGCTTATGGGACACAGTGAAAGCAATCTTGCAAGGGAAGTTTATAGTTGTGAATGCCCACATCAGACAAACAGAACAAGCCCAAATAAATGACTTAGCAATGCACCTCAAGGTCCTAGAAAAACAAGAATAATCAAAATCCAGAGCTTTCACAAAGAAGGAAATTATAAAAATCAAAGCAGAAGTCAATGAAATGGACTTGATAATAATACAAAGAATCAATACAAGGAATCAATGAATCAAAAAAAATACAGAGAATCAATGAATCAAAGAGATGAGTTTTTTAAAGAATAAGCAAAATAGAAAAACCCTTAGCCAGTCTTACAAAAAAAGGCACAAATCAATGCAATTATAAATGAAAAAAGTGAAATCACAACAGACACTGCCAAAAAGTAGAAAATTATTAGCAACTACTTTACAAACCTATATGCCAAAAAACTGGAGAACTCAGAAATGGAGAAGAGTCCTAGAGACATATGAATTACCTAAACTGAACCAGGAAGATTTAAAAATCTTGAATAATCGAATAACAGGCAATGAAATTGAAGCAGTAACTAAAAAAATCCTACCAACTCAGAAAAGCCTAGGATCTGATGGATTCGAGAGAGTGTTTTTCAAACTTTCTTTGTCCATTTTAAGAAATAAGTTTTAGTTTATAACCCTGAAACACACACACACACACACACACACACACACAAAAACATACACTTCTGAAATAAAATCCCTACAAATTCATTGTAGCTATCTATGATACTGTCTAATATTTCTATTTTTTAAAATGCTGGTTGAGTATAACTAAACTGATTTCATGACTTATAAATACAGTTATTAGTCAGATTTCTGTTGCTGGGACAAAATGGCTGATACAAATAAGTTAAACGAAGAAGTATTTATTGAGCACACAGTTTCTGTGGGTTCAGTCCATGTTCAGCAGGCTTCAAGGCAGAAACATCATGGCGGAAGGGGGAGGAATCTATTCAACTCATGGCAGCTGGGAGTACAGCGAGAAGAAGCTCTAGTCCCCTCTGTGGACTGCACCTCTGCACATTGCTGCATTAGGGATCAAGGCCCCAAAACATGAGTCTTTGGTGGGACACTTCATATCTAAACCATAATATGTGGTTAATGTCCTTGCTAGAAAAGTGGTAGGTAGATGATCTTTAATGCCCCAGGAGGTCAAGCAGCCTGAGCTTCTTTTGAGACCCATTTCTCTCTCCCTTCCTCCTATCCCTGCCTGAATCTGCTCATCCTTCAGCTTCCTGCTCAAACCTCCACCCCCCGAAAAGCTTTCCCACTCCTCTAAGGCAAAAAGCTCCCCCTCTCCCAGGCTGCACTGACTTGTGCTCTGGGTAGATTCTTTTCTTTTTTAATTTGTTCATCCAAGTATTTTTGATGGCTGTGCTCTGTCCTGGGCACTGAGGCGACAGCAGTGAATACTCAAGCAAACCTCCCCAGTAGCTGGCCCCCTCATCACCCTAAGAAAAAGGTCATGACCCAGGGAAGCAGTTAGATGCTTAGTGACTCACTCTCAAGTCCCAGCAGGCCACCCAGGTCATCAGACAGTTGAGAAAACTCTGAAAGGAAAGATAGAGACAAAAACAATCCCAGAGGAAACAGAGACAATTCAGTACACATACTAATAAGCAAACATTTAAAAAATAACTACAGCTTTTCAGAAATTTCAAAGAAGGTATTCATCCATGAAGACCAAAACAAAAGGATATACAAATGAACCAGAGAACAAGAGTTCTTGAAAATTAAAATATAAAAGCTGAATTAAAAAAAAAATACTTTAAATCTGGGCATGATGGCACATGCCTGTAATCCCAGCCCTCTGGGAGGCTGAGGCAGAGGATCTGGAGTTCGAGCCCAGCCTGGACAAGTTAGCAGTTTGATGAGACCCTGTCTCGAAATTTTAAAAAAGGGAAGGGGGCTGGGGATGTAGCTAAGTGTGAAAGCCCTGGGAATCCATCCCCAGGACCACCACAAAAACGAAACCAAACATTTTGAGTAGTGATGTTGCAAAGTGTAACAAAAGAAGTCTCCTAGAAACTTAACATCTAGAAATGTGGAAGTAAAGCCCAGAAGAAATCAACTCATTGAATTTTGTTGCCTGAAGGGTGTGGAAGGAAGATTCAAGAAGAAGCGAATCAGGGGCTGTGTTTATTTGTTATCATCCATCAAGGCAGTATTTGGTCTTCTGATAGTGAAATGCGTTATGATAAAAGAAAAGATTTTTTAGAATGCTGAGAATATTTTCCAAAATTCTAGAATGGTGTGGCAAAACATTTCAGTAGCTTCTAAATTATATACACATGTATGGCATGGATTTTAGGGACATCAGACAAACAATTGACTTTGATATTAAACTTCTTAATTTGGGGGCCTGGCACACAATGCAGGGAGTTTTCCAGAAAGATAGGACATGGTCTCATTGACTTGGCTGGTGGGCGAGGGGTAGCTGGGCTCTTCTGTGTCCCCAGAATTGTATGCTCCTGGACAACTTTATTTCCTTAATGACCTTTCAGATTCCTGCAACCTACTCTTCGGGGTTACACAAGCCCGGCCAGGCTTTTCATGATAAATCACCTTTAAGATGCAGAAAGAAGATGATGTGGTGGCACATGAGTGTACTCTTAGCATTGTGGGAGGCTGAGGCAGAGGGGTCTCAAATTCAAGCCCAGCCTGGGGAATGTTTCAATTTAGTTTGTCTCAAAGTAAAAAAGGGCTGGGAATGTAGCTCAGTGCAAAGGCTCTGGGTTCAGTCAGTCCCCAGTACTGAAAGTGAGAGCGAGATGGGGCAGGGTGGGGGAGGGGGGAGAGAGAGTGGATTTCTGGTGAGAAATGCACCCTCTTGCCATGAACCTGCCTCCATCGGAGTTTTGGTGTCTGAGCAGCCAGATGCCCGTAAATATAAAGTAGCACGCTCCCTTTGTCTCCCGTGGCTCTGTACAGGAGCAGTTCTTGCCCGATGTGAAGCGATCCAGGGATTCCAGGTGGCTTCCGGGAGGCTTCTCTTGTGCTCCTTCCCGGCGCTGTGGAAACCGGTTGTGCTAGAACCGCTCTGAATGGCGCCACGTTTTGCCCTGGATGGTTACATCATGCGCCCCCAGTACTCGGTGTTGGTTGTCCATGAGTGAAGGCGGGACTAAGAAGGTGAAATCAAGTTCCCTCAGTTAGCAGTTCTGATGAAAGGGCAAGGAAGGAAGGATCGTGTTGACAACTGGCTTGAACCTTCCGTGGCTCTAAACCGCCCAGACCTCTCCTGTTTCAGAAGCAGCTGAGAGTTGCCTGTACGATTGGGCAGGATGTTCACTGCACAAGTGCCCTGGACCAATCCGGCTGCACCCTGCTCGCCAAGCCTGGCACTCTGCATAGGGCTGGATCGCCTTCAGGTCACAGAAATCCACTGTATAGGCTAGTAGAGGTCCTCATTAACCCGTATTTTACAATTCAGCTTTATAGGCTACTAAAACTTTAAAAAAAAATAAGAGAAAATGAAAAAAAACTTAAGCATCGCACACTGAGAGGAGGCAGCAGCTGAAGATGGAGGCTGAAACAGGTATGTGGTGGTGTGGTTTTCGGTGGCAGCAACAATTTGATGGTTCACACCCACACAGACCCATTCAGTGGAGCTTCTGAATCTTAACATCGAGGTGGGCTATTTTGCAGTCATGGTCACAGTAGCAGAGTTCGTCCCCCAGGAACTCATTTTCCAAGAAAACTTTCGCCCTGCAGAGAGACTTGGAATTCAGGCGGGCTTTTCCCCATCACCTTTCATCCTGCGGGTGGACATTGCTCCCCACCCATGGAGCTCGGGGAGGCCGAGAAGGCAGTTTGTAATGTAAGGAGGCTGAATTGTTTTTTTAACAGTCAAGTGACAAATGATTTAATTAGCACATATGCTGTTCGTCTCTGGCAGCTGTGATCATCGGTACTAATTGCAAAGCAGTCTTCATTTATTGTAGATATCTCGCCGCACAATGCTAAAGTGATCATTATAAGCAGCCATTGTGCCCCTGCGCCATGTTTGAAAACAAGAGCAATTCTGCCACGGGGGAAACCACACTTCTCAGCCCCACCAGTGTATGCTGTGCCGCCGGCCTGCATTCCAGGAAGGGGAAATGCAGAAGAGAAGTGCTCCTCTAAGACCTCCCCCAGCCCGGGGACCAGGGCGCTGCAGGCCACCTCCAGGTTTTAGGCCTGATCTTGAACCCTGTCTCCACCTGGAACGTAAAGCTCTTGAGCCAGCAGCTCCAACTGGAAGATCCCTGAACCGGCGGACCATGAGATGTGGCCTCTGCCGCCCACCTGTCACTTACAAAGGGACACCTTTTCCTCTCTCGGGGAGAAAGGAAACCGACATGAGATGTGCTCCGTAGCCCCACAAGTGGGGAACTCAAAGCAATGTCCCTATCTCTGGACAAATCCCGGCGGATTCGGCAGCTTATTAACAAACACCAATGCTGAAAACTAGTGATCCGGTGTCCCTGCAGAGGCTACAGAAGCAGAGGTTCACGGTTCCGGGCCTGGTAGGCTGGGGCGGGGCAGGGGATGGGACCCCAGGCAGGTGCACAGCATGTACTACTGGACCGAAGAGGACGCGGCCTTGCCTTCAAATCTTCCCTTAAACATTCTATTTGCCTTTAGAAAAAGCCACGAGTGCTGGGCTAGGGGGTTCGACTTGGTTTAAAAACATGGTCCAAATAAAATCGGGTAAAACCCGCTGGCGAAGGACTTGGGAAGAGAGTCACTGAACTCCGGAATCACCGCATTGTTTCCTGATCTGAACTGGAAGTTGAGGGGGGACGTCTTAGCACAGCTGGACCATGAGACCACACTTTAACCAGCGAGGCCGATCTGTCTCCTTCCGCCCGGCTGTGGTCTCACCCTTGTAAGACCCTGAGATGCAGGCGGGTGAGGGAAGGAGTTGGCCAGCCAGGAGACATGCTGGGGGTAGGGGGAATAGGGATGCCAGGTAAAATCCAGGAATCCCAGCACATACAGTACTTTGTAATAGTTCTTGTTTTCCTCAAATTCAAACTGTAGACAGACTTCTTGTGTGGTTATTTGCTAAATCCAGCGTTCCTGGATGTGGCAGCAATGGCGAGGGGGACAAAGGGCAACACAACTCTTCCAGACTCGGTCTGGGGTGGAGATCCGGGGTGTAAACCTAACCCCTCTGCCTGACTCCAGCCACAAACCTCAGGAGACCCGCGGCCACCTGGCGGCTCTCGGCAGCCCCAGACACTCAGCACTGCTACCCCACCCCCCAGGGGTGTCCTTCCTTTCCCACTGGGAAATGCCTGCTTTGAGGCCTGGGCTTCTTCCCCCTGAGGCCCTCAGGACCCTGCCTCCCCAGCCACTCCCTCGGATAAAAGGCTTTATTAAATCAGGCAAACGTCAGCCCCACCACTCAGTTGTAAGTTAACCAGGCTGCAGGGGAGGGCGGATAAAAGTCTCCTTGTGGTGGCATCGGCATAAAAGGGGGTCCAGGGGAAGGGGGGCAGTAGCCTGGCCCCAGTTCTAATTTTCAGGTGGCCACTGGTCAGAACTGTCAGCTGCGCTTGTGCCCCAGACAGCAAATTGAAAACAGCAAATGTAGCTCTGTTCTTTTTTACTCCCCTGCCCCTACTCCTTTGCCCTCTTTTTTCTTTTTTTCTTCTCTCTCTCTCTCTTTTTTTGTCAATGCAGAATACGAGGCCACTGCCAAAAACATATCCCACACAATCAAACATCAGATGGTGACTCCTTTCCCACAGCTTGTGTGAGTGAAAACAGTGAAATTATACCCATGTTTTCGCAGCGAGTCCCTGGTGTTCTAGCAGAGGCCAGGCCGGCGCTGGCTCTTGTTCGCCTACTTTTTGTTCGTGGGTCCACAGTGTTTTTAGCGCTGGACACCATTCAACCGGCATTCAGCATTGTATGTCACTTCGCATATGGTTCATCCGCTCCAAATGTGTGCATGTACCCAGAAAATGCAGCTTTTCATTATGTATTCTCTATGTAACAGAAAAGATTAAGATATAAGCCTGGTGAATGCGGGAGGAATTAGTTGGACAGATGAATAAGGGAAAAATGAATCTAGAATGATGTGGATTTGGTCTAATGATTGTGGGAGGGCGTTAAGAACTTGCTGGTAGGTTTCAGCCCTTTTAATCCTAGGCTGTGTGTGTATTTTGGCAGGAGAAATACTCCTTCCCAATTCCATCTTGAAGGGCACAGTCGAAGACATAAGCTTACACGTGCACACACACACACACACACACATACACACACACACACACACACACACACAAACCTCCCCCAGAGAAAGATTTCCTCCAGCTGGGATATCTAGCCTAAAAGTCTTCAGACTTTCTGGAGAGCTTGAGAGTACCTGATATTTCAAAGTTAACTTTTAAAATAAAATGAAATACAAGCAGGAAGTTATGATGCCTTTTCTTTTTAACATATATTTTATTTGGCCCCATTTAGATAAAGGATCCAGGCTAAGAAGAGCAAACTCCACGACAGAGTTGATTTTGAGCTCAAGTGTCCTTAGATTTTTTAAAAAATAAATTATTAGTATATGTTTGCGATACATAATGTACACCGTCATCGTGAGATACTGGTACATATCCATATTCCACCTTGATCCTTATTACTTCCCCTTAGATACTTTGGCCTCCAAACTAAGAGAAAAGAATATTTGCCTTTTTTTTTTTTTTTTTTTTTTTTTTTTTTTTTTTTTTTTTTTTTTTTTTTTTTTTTTTTGGTGCTGGGGATCGAACTCGGGTCCTTGTGCTTGCAAGGCGAGCACTTTAACCGCTGAGCTAAATCCCCAGCCCCTAAGAGAAAAGAATAAATCATACACTCAGTATGCCTTTGGGACTAAAACTGTAGTTAATTAAAAATGCTAGGAGACAAAGTTGAGTTTTCAACCAGCATTTGTAAAAGGTGTACGTGTTTAATACCATTTGTTTTACGGCTTCAGATAGGAAGTCAGAACAGAGAAAATTTAGATTTAGCCTCACTTAATTCCTACAACAGTTTCCAGAGAAAGATTTTTTTTCCAGACAATTTTGATTAAAAAATCAAGATTTGCATCACAATAGAGATATTTCAAAAGTGTAAATACAAAAGGCTGCAGCTTCAGAGACCCCGCGGTCAGATGCGCTGGCTTCTCGCACATCATAAAGCTTGGGGAACAGCCAGGCTGAGTCGGTCCGGAGGAGGCTGTCCCCTGCTCATCGCGAAAATTCACACGGCAGCCTCCTTCTGGCGACTGGCTTGAGACTATTTAATGTGGGGGGAGGGGTTAGGGACACTTCTGCCTTGCAGCAGCTGTTTACATAATTTAACTCACAGACATTTTTGGTGGGCCGGCAGGCAGGAGCATATTAAACTCTCCGATTAATTCACATCAAAAATAAGCCTTTTGGAGATTAACAAAGTGAGACAAAAGCTAAAGCCTTGCGTTGTTGCGTATTCTATTTTGGTATTTCTTTGCATAAGTGAGGTCCAAAACTTTGACATGTTCCTTTGAGTAAAGAGAATACATACTATGAATCCACACCCTCCCGATGAGAAGTAGTGCTTTCTTCCTCTCTGTATTGAGATAAATTCATTTTCATTTCACCAATAATGTGATCAATATTTAACAATTTCACTATATTGATTTCACTTATATTGTTCCTGTAGAAACATTAACAGTTTAAAATTTCTTTAAACAAAACACACGATTTTTTTGGTGCTGGGGCTGGAAGCCGGGGCCTCTCACACGCTAAGCGGACATCCCACCCTGGAAGTTCTGCTCTCTAACTCACAGTGCAAGACTGTTCCCATTCCCCCATTCCTCCAGTCTCCTTACACACATTGACAACTGCAATACAGACCAAACTGGGAGCTGCGGAAGGTCACTGTCCTCACTAAGACTTGATCTTTATAAGGTTCCAAGTTCTATTTTCTTCGCCTAGTCCAACATTGGGACCCACGGAAGACTAAAACATATGGCATCGATTAAAACCTTGTTCAATTTGCAGGTCAGATTTTGTACAAATTGATATTTTTTGATAACTCCTTAGGATACGAAGGGCTGACCTGTGTTCTGGAGTCTTATTTTATGCAAAAGTATCAATCAGAGCCATTTCCCTCCACGGCTGCTCGTAACCTCCCGGGTGGGAGTTGCTCTTGGTGAACTGCTGCTTTGGGAGCTATCGATCCAGTACAGTTTGGACTAAACCCAGCAGAGGTGGCCACCTTCCACCGTGGCTTCTTCATTCACTGTCCTTTTTCCTCTTGGGGCCGTTGCAAGGGGCACAGAAAGGCATAAAATCTTTTCTACATCTATATAATGAGCAACCCCTCCCCTCATTTTTAGGATTCAATAAAAGGGGCTGGTGTTGCAATCAACAATCCAGAAAAAAAGTCGCATTGGCAGAAGACTTCAATGGTAATTTGCCTGACGAACAAAACAGACATGCCTGTGCTCTGTTCTTTGAGCGTATTTGGGGTTATTCCTGGAATCGTGACTTCTAAAGTGCCTTTCTGAGCTAAATACAGGGCCGGACCGTGGAAAATCAAAAAACAAACCGGTATTCGCGGAGGCAATCAGTTTCCCGGAGGAAGGGAGGACTGCGCCGCTTGCCTATTATGTCAGACTTACTTCTGCTTCTGCAAACCTTCCGAGGTGACGAGCGGGCCTGGTCCCCACCTCGGTCTTGCCTCAGGAAGAAAGCAACACAAGCCTTCTCCCCGGGAAGCAGAAAAGGAAACCTGTTTGCTCATAGAGTTGCGCGTCCTCCCATAGAGATGAAAGGGGAATTAAAAAGAGTCACCCCTGTGGAATCGCCAAAGTGAAAATGGATCGCTTTATCCAGGCTCCTCGGAGCTCTTTAAGGCTTGACGGTCTGGCTTGAAATCCGTATAATACGTTCATTCACTAAGTCAAGATTAATAGCACGGGTGTTGTGATTTGGAAATAAAGGTTGTCTTGCTTTGAAATACTTCCTCCGCTGCATACATCAGAAAAAAAGGATTTTATTTTATTCACTAATAAGAAAATTCCTGTGACATCTGACTCAAATTCACGAAATCTTTTCCTCCATATGGACACGTCTCCCTCGGTCTTCTCTTTCAGCCTCAACCATTGCTGGCTCTCGCCGTCTCCCCTCCCCCCCATAACTCTTTTAAAGACAGTCACTGGCGGGTGGCATTTTGTCCCCACTTTTTAGCCATCCTATAGGAAGTGTCCTTTTATGCTGCCCCTCGGGGTTTCCTTAACAATACTTGAAATAGAATATTCCAGAGGACCAGAAATGATCTAAGTTTGTTTTTCTTCCCAAACATATTTTGAAATAAAATTGGGAGGAAATCACTTGGAATTGCAACAGATTTGATACTAAGCTGTCAGTATCAGCGTGGTTTTATTTCCTTTGTGCTTTGCCCTGTGAAATGGAATTAAGTAACAAATCAAATAAAACCCAAATGATATGGCATGAAGAAAGTGGCCCTTCGCAGGGAGTAAAATGAAGAAATCTGCACTGGAAAGGCGAGGGCATAACACGCAGGTTACGGGGGTGCGAAGCCGGCTGTATTCCCCAAAGACAAGGGAACGTTCAGAAAGGTGTTTTCTTTTCCTTCTTCCACTCTCTCTGCATCTGAACCATGCTTATGTTTACTTTCTGTGCATTGGAAAGATTTTACTTTTAAAAGGCCCCCGCCTCCCACCAAAAGGTCCCAAACAGAAAGCAACACCTTCGGGTTTATCTTGAACCACATGGAAGAGAAGCAGCCTAACCCTCTACCAGCTCTGCTGCGAATCTGGTGTTCTCGAACCGGCGCAGGTGCTGGCACATCGATCCCAGATGCGGGCAGCTTCTTAGCTTATCGGTGGCTTCCTTCATGAAGCTCAGAGATGCAGGACTAGGAAGCAGGTACCGCGCCGAGGGGCAAAGGACAGGAAGAGGTAGACCCGGGCAAGAATGCTGCCTGCTGTGTGTGTGCTGATTATTGTGCTGCTGTCAGCTGTTTTACTGGAGTCTGATTAATCCTGCTGGTCACCAGGGGTAAGCCAGGGTTTCATCTGATCTAGGAACAAAACTTTTCCTCTCTTGGACAGAAGGTGGTCTGTCCAGGTCAGGCTATGGGTCACTGGAAGGGCAGCCTTAGGAAGCCTGCATGTTCACAGCAACCACTTGTTACAATTAGTTTTTTAAAAAGCCAACATGCAGTGAATTGACACTTTTGTGGGTCCCTTAGTCTGGAGGGTGCAATTGTTCTGGAAAACAATGTCCGCGTCTTCGTTTGAAAGTGGAAAGAGTACAACCGTATTTCAAGCAGCAAAATCCCCACACTCAGAGCCATTTGGTGGTCTCATTTCCTTCGATGCCTAGAACGCCGGTCTCCCTCTGCCCTAAATCCGAGCATATTCAGTGAAAATGCAGAAATGAAGAATGGCTACATCAAACAAGCCAGCATCTGCTCACACTGTCCGTAGCCAACTCCTCAACTGGGCTGACAAATCATTTGCAGAATTGAACCTGAAGACAAATACTGCGTGACCTCACTCATATGTGGGATTTGAAAAGTTGATCTCACTAAATGGAGAGTAGGCTGGGGGAGGAGGGTTTGGGGGAAGAGGGATGGGGAGACACTGGCCAAAGGACATAGAATCACAGATAGGAAAAAAATGGTTCAAGAGGTCTGTTGAGCAGCACGGTGATTAAGGTTAATGACAATGTAATGTATTCTTGAAAAATTCAGAGAGGACGCTCAGTGTCCTCATGACAAAAATGACAATTAGGTCTTGAGATGCATTTGTTAGATAGATTTAACCATCCCAGTGTGCTTATATGCTTCAGTGTATCATGGTGCACGTAATAAAAACGTACAATTTTGTCTACCAGTTTAAAAGTAAATAAAAATAAGATACAAAAAGAAAAAGACTCTTGGGACAGAATGCCCTCCCGTGGACATAGCCAGAAAAGTCAAGGCCCCTTGGCCCCGAATTGGTTCCATTCTGCTTCCTTTGCAACAGGGACCCCAATCTATAGCTGGGCACTTGCCCCTTAGAATGACAATACTACACGTCCCATACTTGCTTCCAGGTAAATGTGGTCTCGAGACTGAGTTCTAGGCAAAGGCTGAAGGTAGAAGTGCTGTTCCACTTCCAGAAAGCGTTCTTAATGAAAAGAGGTGTCCTTTCTTTTCTCCTTCCTCCCTGTGGACTGGAATGCAGCTGCAATGGCTGGACACCTGGCATTCTAGGCTGCTGTGCTCAGGAGGCAAAGCCCCCCACTCCCCATGACCCAACAGAACAGGGCTGTCCCACTAGCCCTGGGCACAAGACAGAGAAATAAACTCAGGTCTTTTTAAAGCCACTTTTACGGTTTCGGTTTCAGACAAATGAATCTAATTCTAACCAAGGCAAATGCTAAGGAGATTTTCACTTCATCCTCCCAAATCCAAAGGAAAGTTGTAAAGCGTTCTTTTCAGAGTGCATCTCTGGACTGTATTGGAAAGGCAAAGTAAGAAGATGAGACCTAGGAAATCCAGCCTAGATGACAAGTGGCCTGGCCCTGCCTCCGAGGAGGGTGGTGGCAAGGATTAGAAAGTGTCCTCTGCAGAAAGCCAAACCCTCTAGCAATGCTGTCCCTTCCAACTAGTTGTTGTTTGAGGGAACGCCATCCCAACAAACCCAGGAACGTTCATCGTAAAGACAAGGAAGACCGATTCTCGACCAATCTTTCCTTTCAAGTTTGTGTGGAATCTTGACCTGGCTCAACAATCCTAGAGATACCGGAAGAGAGATATTTCAAATGCATCTGGACAAAAATAAATAAAAAACAAAGGCTAGGCAACTCCAAAACGAAATGCTAAGTGGCAAATTATTTGCACTTATCTAATTTCCGTTTGTTACATGGACATCATATAAATTTAAGACTTCTGCTCCTGATTTTATGTTTTCTGATACAGTTAAGGCAAGGTCTGTACAGGTGTAAAAATGCATTATAAACCACTGGAAAAATGAAAGCTTTAGCTTTTCAATGGATCCAGTTGTTAATGTCCAGCAGAGGAAGCAAGGAGCACACCAATGTCCCCCCGCCACCACGTGAGGTCACCCAGGTTAACAAATGGGGATGGGACAATGGCTACCCACCTGCAAAAGAATGAACTTGGACCCACCATCACACCACACAAAAAATTCAATTCAAAATGTATTAATGAAAGAACTAAAACTGTAAAACTTTTGAACCCTGTATAAATAGTTCCGAATGAACCCTATATAAACAATTATGATAAAATTTAAAAATTCAGTACAGCATGATATAAACAACAATAACAATAGTAAAATAGAACGGTTATAACAATATTCTGTAGTAAAGTTATGTGAATGTGGTTTCTCTCTCAAAATATCTTTTGTACCATGTTGCCCTTCTTCTTGGGATAATATGAGATGACACAATGTGTACAGGCTGAGATGAGGTGCAGTGAATGACACGAGCATGGTAACATGCTTTTGGGGTATTACATATGGATCACTGAACACAAGCACTGCAAAACCTTGACCATCATTGTGACAACCAGGATGGCTACTGAGTGACTCGTGGGCGGGTAGTGTATACAGCATGGATACATCGGATGAAGGCATAATTCCCAGGTGGGACAGTGCACGATTCCAAGTGGGATGGAGTGGAACAGTGCATGATTTCATCACTCTACTCAGCAGCACATCAAGTAAAACTGATGAACTGATTATTTCTGGGAGTTTCATTAAGTATTTTTAGACTGCAGTTCACCTTATGTAACTGAGACCTAGACAGCAAAACTACAGAGAAGGGGATGAGGCTGTCAATTTATGCAATGGAAACCTATTTGGCAGTAAAAAGGAACCTAGAACTGATACATGCTAATACATGGATGAACACTGATAACATGCTAAATTGGCCAGGTGTGTTGGTACACACCTCTAATCCCAGCACTCTGGGAGGCTGAGGTAGGAGAATCAAGAGTCTAAGCTCAGCCTGGCTAACTCAGCAACTTTGCCAGACCCTGTCTTGAAATTAAAAAATTAAAAAATGCAAAGACCATAGGTTCAATCCCTGGTACCACCACCACCGCCACAAAAAAAAAAAAAGCTAAGTGTAAGAAGACAAGGACTACATATTATATGATTCCTTTTATTAGAGATGCCCAGATACCAAAAAATCCATAGGAACAGAAAAGAAATTAGTGGTTGCTAAGTGCTGGCAAAAAGAGGGAATGGAGAGTGACTGCTGTTGGATGTGGAATTTCTTTTTGGGGCAATAAAAATATTCTAAATTTAGATTGTGGTCATGATTGCTAAATATATAACCACTAAGTTGTATATTTTAAATAAGTGTATTTTGTGATATGCAAATTATTTCTTAATTTTTTTAAAAAAGGGAAACAGAATTGATCCAGAAGCTAAAATGAAATGGGCACCAGAAACAAAGAATATCTACCTATGATCTATATTTTCCCACCCTGTTCTCAAGGCTCTTGTTGCTAACAGCCTACCTTACTCACATTCTCATCGCTGAGGTACCTAGCTGACATCTACAAGTTAGAGAAAGAGAGGTTTTTATTGGCTCAGAGGTTTTAGGGGGTTCAGTCCACAGCCAGCTGGCTCTAAGGCAGGAGGGCTTGGTGGAAGGGTCTGGAGGAGGAAACCTGCTCACATAGTGGTGGCCAGGAAGCAGAGAGCAAAGGGAGAAGCCAAGAGAGCAATATGCCTGCCAAAGGTAGGTCCCCAGTGACACCCTCTTCAATCAGGCCCACCTTCTAATAGCACATTCAAGTCCTCAGAGGATTAATCCACTGATAAGTATAGTGCTCCTATGATCCAGTCATCTTCCAACCCCCCACCTCTGAACACATGAAGTTTTGGAGGACATTTTTGATCTAGGCCATAACATTGCCTCAACCCACATACTCCCTCAGCTGCTTTCTGCTTAGCTAGTTCCTGATCCTCCTGTTTCTTGTGCAATCCCTGTCTCAGTGTGCATATTCCTAGTGTAACCACTCTGCATCCACACTGTGATAGTTATCACTTATTGAGCATCTGCTATGTGCTAGGTAATAGCTTAAGTGCTTTATAAGCTATATAACACATTTAATTCTCAGAATATGTCTCTTTGAAACAAGTTCTGTGATCATCTCAATTTTACACATACGGAAAATGAAGCCAAAGAGATAACCAAGTTCACACAGTCTGTCAACAGAGAAAGAAGATTCAAATCTAATAGGAAGTGTGATTTTCAATCTAATAGGACATGTGACAGGACGACGTTGCCTCTGTAGCTGTTTGTTGATCGTATGTTGGTGGAGGCCAAAACCATGACCTCCAAGTCTTTTGGAGCAAAGTTACGTGATACGGGAAGACTGGACTTTCTAATCCCTCCTTCTCTGAGATCTCCTTGGCTCTCCTTTCCTCCTTTGTTTTCCCCTCTTCCCCATGAGGTTTGTTTCGCTACCAGAAATAGCCAGCACCTGAGGCCTCCCCTGGGCTATCGGAGCCCTACCTGGCTCAAGGACGTAGTGCTGGGAGTGCCTGGGAATTTGGATTTCTCCAAGGAAGCTCATCCTCCAACTGATTGGGTACCGGTAGGAAAAGACCAGTTTCTTTGCCTCTTCTGGGCATGATCTGGGGTATAATTTACACCCACAGTGTCTTTCAGGATCAGGTAGAAGCCTTCTCTGAGCCACTTTGCCTGAGACCCCACATATGCTTGGTTCCCTCCCCTTCCTTGTCCTGCTTCTTCACTCCTTTCCCCATTTCCCTCAGAATTTACTCTTCATAAATCACTTGAATGTGAACCTTTGTCTCTGGGTCTCCTGGGAACCCCAACCTAGGGAAGAACAAAGGCAAAACACTGAGCACGGTCTAACACACACAGTACAAAATAGCCACAACTGTTGGCTTTGTTGTCCCAATGTTCACAGCTTGGGCAGAGTGTGCTTCTGGTACTTGAATTAGGGAAAGTGGTGGGGAAGAAGAAAACTACAGATCCGGGTCATTCGTGGGCCTCACCCCTGTTCTCCTCTCTTAAGAGCTATGTTAGGTGGAGAATATCCCGCAAAGGCCTATGGTCTCATCGGAGGGGCTTTTGGGAAGGTGATTGACTCATGGGGGTGACGTTGCTGACTTGCTGTCAGGAGGCGGGGTCTGGTCCGAAGAGTTGGGTCACTGTGGCTCACGCATTCCTGAAAAGGAATATCCCTTCTTGGCTCCTGGCTTCTCTCTCTGCTTCCTGGCCGCCATGACGTGAGCAGCTCTTCCTTCACGGCGGGCCCTTCCACTCTGCGTTCTACATTTGAGCATACTGAATACAGACTGAGATGTCTACAACATGAGCCAAAATAAGCTTCTCTCTCCTCCTTTAAATTGTGGGTGTTGGATACTTTGTCCCAGCAATGAAGAAAGTGGCTAAGATACACATCACACGTTTTTATAGTCCTTTTCTAAGTGCTTCCAATGTATTGGTCAACTTAATCTTCCCAACGATGCTATGAGCAAGGGCTGTAATCATCATCACTTTTCCTTTCACAGGTGAGGGAACAAGCACAGAGAAGTTCAGCGACTTGCCCACAGTCACTTGGGCAGCATGGTCACTCAGGGCTGGGATTTGAACTTGAGCAGTGTGGCTCCGGAATCTATGTTCTTAACCACAACGCCGTTCCATCTCCCCGTAATGAAACGAGGTAATCTCCTGGGTAGGCACCGATCACATTCCTCCAGCACCTGCTGTGGTATGTGTAGAAGTCAGCTGCCTTTGTCACATCATCCCTGCACATACACACACGCTCACACTGATGGTCTCCCAGGGCCCACACTGACTCCTGTCTCAGGCAGGGCCCCATGATTAGGAAAGCCCACGCGTAGCACTGGACACTTGGTGGTTCCCCCAACCACACTCACTGTTACTGTCTCACCCTCCAATTCTCCAGCAAAACTGGGATCCAGTCTTCTCTAGCCAGTTGCTATTTCATTGAAACGTCCATTGCGGGTGTCTGTGTGTTTCACAGCATCTCAGTGGTTTCCGCCCCAGAGGAGCTCAGAACATCTTGGGTGGATGCAGCAAAAGGTCCACTGAGTGGATCTCAAACTGTGTCCTGAGGAACCCCGGGGTTCCGAGGAAGTGCCTGCAGGAGCACCGAGGGATGGAGTCAGCAGAAAGGCCTGCAGAGACACACCAAGGGGACCCTTCTCCCCACTATGTCCCGCCTCCGGGCTTCTCACCCACCCTTCTCCCAAGTAGTCCAGAGAAGCTCTGTCTCTATGGTTTTCCTTTCTTTAAATGAGTTTGTTGCCCAAACAATCTTTCTTTTCTTTTTTCCTTTTCAAGAGAAGATAGAGGCGGATGCGCTGTGCCCCTACTGCTGATCCAGCCAGTGACCTCCCGCTCCCACCGCCCCAGGCCCCAGCGCCGCTCTGGCGCACAGGCCCCGCCTGGAGGCTCCCCGCTAAACACAGTGAACCGAAGCCAAGTGCCGCACCGCGCTCCAGGCCCACAGATAGCCGTGCGGAGGTCCTGCCACTGGGTCCTTCTCCTGCGTTCCTGCACACCAGCCTTGCTCCTGTGGGGAGGAAAACTGGCTTGGTGACTCTGATGAGAACTTCTGGGGGAGGAACTTAGGAACCATTCAACCACCGCTCTCCTCCCCTTCTCCTTACTCGCAGAGCCCAGCGGGTCTCCGAGTGTGGTCTCCAACGAGTCCAATCTGCATCACCTGGGAACTTGTTACGAGAGTAGCTGGATTGGGAACCCGAGAGGGGGGTGCACAGCCTGGGTTTTAACAAGTCCCCCAGGTGATTCCGGGGCCTGCTGGAGTTCCAGAACCTTCGATTGCTGGAATCAGGGGTGTCTGTTAGCCCCCCTGTATCCCGCTGCAAGTCAATCACCAGAGGAGCCCACGCCCCAGATCTTGGCTGAAAAGGATTCTCACAGAGCCCATTAGAAACACTTTTATTTACATACTATGATTTGAGGAACCCACTCAACCCACACAAAGGTGAATAAAAAGCACGACTTCCCAACCCAGAATAAAATCTGCCACACTTTCTTGTGTTTAGATCTTGCAAGAAAGACAGCATCAGGCAGGATTCCTTTTAGTTCTGAAAAAGAAGTCAAGAGTCCTGGGAACGCTGAAAGGCCACATGATGTCCTGCTGGCCAAAACCACCCCAAAAGACAGGATTGAAGTAAGTGGGATGGGGAAATGCCCCGCTTTCTGGGGAGCAACAGGAAGTCCTAATCATGTGATAGCTGGACAAGTTCCTTTTTTTCTTTTTAGAATAACTAAAGGTCCTGGACTAGTCTCCTAAGGTTTTCAGTTACCGTGAACTCTAGAAATGCTTAAGAGGGAATAGTTACTGGAGAGGGCTACTCTACAGTCCCCTGAAACATCTCAGCCTAGGAAGCTGGGAGATCCTGGTTCCTGTGAAGTGGCTGGCTCCAGGAAGATGTCCCGCCTCCAGTCCTCTGGGGCTGCTTTTCCGTACACAGAGCCAGGCTTCAGTGATGCTGATTTGGGGTATCAGTTTTCTCCTTCAGTGTCTATATGCACCCTTCCTCGACTTTTTCGTTGTGATGTGCACTCTTCCCAAAAGCATGCAGTCATTACCCACCTTTCCCCCACCGCAGGCCACTTCAGTGAAAGCCTGCTGTACTATATGTGTGCACAAAAGAGGCCAATCGTTTCAGAAAGGCAGCCAATGCCAAGCTTTGAATCACATTATTTTTATCCACCAACAAAGAACAAATGCATTTCTCAATTATGAAATCCAGCTGCGAGGTGCCTTTCAAAGCACGCAGTCGTGCAGCCAGACATCGGATCGTATTCTTAAATCATCTTGAAACAGTAGTTGCTCCCGGCCCCGCTGCACATTTGCTTGTGCAATACGATAGCCTTGTATGCTTCACTTTACAAGTTATACACGTTTTCCATTTATCCCAACTGGCACCAAAGTGATTCTGAAACACTGGGGGTGGCGATAAGCAGTGATAACGGTCCCTTGCATAGACTCGTCACCAGTTAACTTGAACCTTCCAGTCCCCAAGCGGAAGCAGTTTTCCCTGGATGAAGCGAGCAGCCCACCTCCTGGGAAGTGTTTACTGGGAATACCAGTGGATAGTCCCGTGCTCAGGACCGCGTGGCTGGAATGTTGAGGAGCCTGAAGATACTTTAGAAGCTATTTGCTCAGAGTTGAATTGTGCCCCCCTCAAGATACGGTGAAGGCCTAAGCCCCTCTACCTGCAGCTGCCGTCTTACTTGGAAAAGGATCTTGGGAAATGGGGTGCAGAGATGAGGTCATTAGAGTGGACGTTAATCCAGGATCACTGGTGTCCTTATGAAAAGAGGAAATTTGAACGCAGAAATGTGCACACTGGGAGGAAATGAAATGCAGAAATGAAGGCAGAGTCTGGGGTGATGCATCTACTAGCTAAGCAATGCCAAAGATCGCCAGCAACCACCAGAAGCTAGGACAGAGGACAGAGCAGATTCCCCTGCACAGCCCTCATATGAAGCCAATCTTGCGAACACCTTGAGCTTCAGTTTCCCTCCCCCAAACTATGGGTCAATCCATTTCCGTTGTTTAGGCCACCCAGAGTGGCTAGTGCCACAGCCCTAGGAAATCAATCCATCTAAACCTGGAGACGGCCATCTGAGTCCCATCTAACTGGGTTGAGTCCTTTTAGAACCTGACTTGCATCTAACAAACTTCACATTACTGTATGAATAACATCACCACCAAAGGAAGGAATCGCAGACCTTGCCTCCAGACCACTGAGCATCACTCTGCAAGGCTTGTCTTCAAATCGAAACTTCCTCCTTGAGCACCAAAGGGCTGAGAATACGAAAGCACCCAAGAATTGGCCCCTTTCAGCCAGCCGTTGCCCTGTGGCAAAGGTGTATTTAGCTATGGTCAGGAAGTTGTGGCACTCTGAGCAGAAAAGCGGGAGGAACCAATGCTGCTTAATGCGGAAGATGAGATGAAAGGGAGCTGATTAGGGTTAGGGTTAGGGTTAGGGTTAGGGTTAGAAAGAAATCACCAAAAGAGTAGGGCGAAAACCCACAGACTGGGAAAAAATTTTTGCTAGCTATCCATCAGACAAAGGTCTAACATCTAGAATATACAAAGAACTCAAAAAAATTAAACCTCCTAAATTTAAAGACCCAATCCAAAAATGGGCAACTGAAATGAATAAACATTTCTCAGAAGAAGAAATAAAAATGGC
>PVJO010005376.1:83436-95936 GCA_004026905.1 Hystrix cristata | reverse complement strand
AGGCTGTGTGTGGGGACAGAAGAGAGAAGCGGAAAGACCCCGGGGCCTCACTGAAGTCACTCCATCAATCAGCCGTGTCGTGTGGACCAATAAATCTTGTTTAAACTGGTTAGAATCTGGACTTTGTTATCTTGTCAGACAGTATCTTGATATATCTCACCTGGCAAAGAAAGATCACTTGGATCCTGTATCTACCTGGTTTCTCAACAGCCACTTCTACCTTTCCCCTAACTACTCCGGGTCCCAGTCATGCCCAATTTTGTGAAACTCTTTGTCATTCCTCTGCTTGTAATATTCTTCCAACCTGCTTCCCATATTGCTTCTTGGCCTTCTGGCTAAGATCAAGCATAGTGACCTGCCTCCCAGGAAACTCCTACTCATCCCTCAGAGCCCAGTTCAAAGGTAACTTTATAAAGTTACTCAACAGCTCTCAAAACAATAAAAAATTTTCTCCTCTGCCCTGTAATCTCAGGTACCCAAGAGGAAGCAGGAGGACTACAAGTTTGAGCCCCAGCTGGGCAAGTTAGCGAGACTGTCTCAAGATTTAAAAATGCAAAGATCTAGGAATGTAGCTAAGCATGAGGACTGATGTCAAGCCTCAGTACTGGGGAAAAAAAAAAAGTTTCCTCCTCTTAACCCGTCTATCACCTTTTTCAGACAGTCTTTTCCTCAGTATTTGTTTTCCTGGTCTCTGAAAAGGAAAAAAAAAATTTGTCATGAAACAAAAATATACCCCTCCATATTGAACCATCCCATCTTCCCATTCCCTTTGTCCAAGACTTAGGGAAGACTAAGGGAATAGGTAGTGTCTCCCACATAGCTGAATGCAATGCAAAAATTATAGGCAATGAGCTAGACATGGTGGTCCAGGACTATAATCTCACTACTCTGGGAGGCTGAGGCAGGATAGCAAGTCTGAGCCAAGCTTGGGCAACTTAGCAAGACCTTGTTTCAAAATATATTTTTAAAAGTTTTTTTTAAATGGCTGGGGATGGGCTGGGGATTTAGCTCAGTGATTAGAGTGCTTGCCTTGCAAGCACAAGGGCCTGAGTTCGATCCCCGGTACCACAAAAAAGGATTAAAAAAAAAAAAAAGTGACATTTTGGGGCTGGGGATTTAGCTCAGGGGCTGGGGATTTAGCTCAGTGATTAGCGTGCTTGCCTAGGAAGCACAAGGCCCTGAGTTCGATCCCCGGCACCACAAAAAAAAAAAAATAAATAAAAAATTAAAAAAAAAAAAAAAGCAGAACACTAAATGGCTGGGGATGTAGCTCACTGCAAAGGCCCTGGGTTCAACCCCCACTACCAAAATAAAAAGTAAATGAATAGGCAATGGACCAGACAGCTAGCTACAACAGTAAATCTTAGAAAAGGTAGAATTCCTGTAGCAGAAGTGATCCCAGGAAACTTGGAATCTGGCAGAAGGGCCAGCTACTGACTGCCACTTACAAAGACACAGATCTGACTAACGAAGCTCTCATTTTTTCTGAGATATTTACTTGATTCCCTGCTATTATTGGGCAATACTCTAGATGCTGTGGTTATAAACAAGAATAGCAGACCTCCTACTGCCTTAATTCTGTATATTTTGAGATAGACAGGAAACACATACAAATACAGCAAGTACTTTCATATATTAATATACTATGAAGAAGAAAATAGGATGAAGGCAATATGAATGAATTTGTCTATCAAATCTGCCTATAAAAATGTAATTTTGTAGAACAGATAATCACTAAATGACACTGAGAAAATACACTTGGGAAAGGAACTGCACTCATCAACATCAGTGGGTCCCCCGCAGCCATGGTTATACTACTCTGTCCCACGGAGCAGCTGACCCTGGCTAGGCCAATCAGATTCTCTTTTGAGAGAGTTAGGGTATAGAATGCTGGCTATTTAATTGTTGGTACAAAAGAAAAACAATCCAGCTTTAGGGCTGAGGCTATTGTTGGCCAAGTGCAAATAAACACAGAAAGCCAGCCTGTGGTGGGAAGACGAGGAGCGGAGACACAGACACAAATGTCAGAGACCACGCAGATACAAACGGATAAAAAGTTACTGCCTTGGATCGCAACTGCAAGGTCCAGGGCAAAGTACTGTCCTTTGGATCTGTAAGAGTCCCCCTTGCTCCTCCCTTTTTGGTGGTATTGGGGATTGAACCCAGAACCTTTGGACTGAGCTACACCTCCAGCCCTTTTTATTCGAGACAGGATCTTGTTAAATTGCCCATGCTGGCATTGAACTTGCAATCCTCTTGCTTCAGCCCCCCTCATAGTGCTGAGATTACAGGTGTACCACTCTGCTCATTTTTATTGTTTGAAACAAGATCTTGCTATGTAGCTCAGACTGGCCTCAGACTTGTTATGTAGCCCAGGCTGCCCTCCAGTTTGCAATCCTCCTGCTTCAGCCTCCAGACTCCTAGGATTACAGGTATGTGCCACCCCACCTGGTTAGAACTAGGTTTAATGCCACTTAGGAGTTAAGAATTGCACTTGGACTCTTGATTACCACAGGCCTGAGTTTAAACGTTGGTCTTGCCTCATACCATAGGGTCAAAAGTGTCACTTAACTTTTAGAGTTTCAATTTTTCTATCTATAACATAGAAGAGGAGGAGGAGAAACAAAAGGAGATGAAGGCAGCAAAGAAGACCACCACCACCTCTCTCCAGAGCTTGTGAAGGTTTAACGAGATGCTGGGCTAAAGCATTTACCACCATCATTTGAACCCAAGTAACCAAGACTGATGTAAGTACACAACAAATCCCAACTACCATCATTATTCTGTGTCCTCTTTCTCTGGTAATCACCTCTTGTTTCTGCCATTACCCCTTCCTCTGGCAAAAGGCCCCTAGTTTTTCTTGGGAACTTTTCCTCCACTTGATAGAATCCCTGTGCAACTCCACATTTCTGGCTCACAAATGGCAACATGACCTCAGTCTGCCAACTAGACAGATTCACAATCTCAGTCTTTTGCTCAGTCATCCAAAACTGAAGGGGAAAACAGACAGAAATAAAAAACAGCAACAAAAACAACTCTGTTAATTTGTTTGCACTGCAGAACTCAGACAAGATTGCTGCTGGCTCCTGAAGCTTGGTTCTTCTTTTTTCCAAGATCTGGTTCTTCGGCTTTTGCACGTATTCTTTGGTTCTCAGAGTCTCCAATAAACTTCAGTTAGGCAGAACTAGTTTCTACCGCCTGCTTGAAGAACTTATGTGATGTACATTTTAAGCAAAGACTGGAACCTAGGACGCTCAACAAATTCTAATTCCTGTCCCTACTCCTCTAGGCAAGAAGAGAATGGTAGTTAATTATCACTAGGTAACAAATGCCCCCACCCCCAAGTGGCTTTAAACAATAAATGTTTACTGTCTCACAGTTCATATGTCTGAAATTCCAGAGCAGCACCGCTGAGTAGTTCTGCCTCTGGGTATCCCATAGAGGTTGCAGTCGAGAACTTCAGCACCCAGCATGGGCAATTTAGCAAGACCCTGTCTCAAAAATTTTTTTCAAAGGCTGGGGATGTGGCTGAGTGCAAAGGCCTTGGGTTCAGTCCCCAGGACTGTTAATAAAAAAAAAAAAAAAAAAAAAAAAAAAAAAAAAAAAAAAGTCAGCTAGGAGTGTAGTCATCTGAGAGCTTGGCTGGAGCTGGAAGATCTTCCAGCATATCCCACTCAGAGGTCTCAAGTGGACCCCTCCACTGTGTTGCATGAGTGGCTTCGTGACCCAGAAGTTTGAATCCCCCAAAGGCAGGCACTCAAGGGAATATGGCAGGCACAGCTGGCATGGTGGTACACACCTACAATTCCAGCAGTTGGGAGGCTGAGGCAGGAGAATCACAAATTTGAGGCCAGCCTAGGCTACACAGCAAGTTCAAAACCAGATTGGACTATGTAGCAAGACCCTGTCTCAGAAAAAGGAAAAAAAGGTGGAGGTGGCCATAATGGATTTTATGAACTAGCCTCACAAGTCAAGCCGTCATTTCTTCAATAGCCCTAAGTTGATTCCCCAAGTTGGCCCTAGCAAATGTGGGCAGGAACCACATGGGCATGACTCCTAAGAGGCTAAGAACACACACGGACACCCCAGAGGCTGGCTCCCCAGAGGCTGGCTCCCCAGAGGCTGGCTCCCCAGAGCCATCTTCCTTGCACTTTAGCTATTCCTAGTCACCTAAGACCCAAATAAGATAGCTCATCAAAAATCTGCAGATGATTTACGAGTAATGATGGAAGAAGGGGCAGATATGAAGAAAGTAGGTAGGGTGAAGGTCTCCAGTCCAAGTACTATGTCTGGAGAACTAGAAAACAGACAATCTTTAGGGAAGGGAGACAAAGTTGCCCCAAGGTCCAAGGACAAAGAGTACCACAAAACACTAGTGCTTACACTTGGCACATGAGTTACTTCTTCTGTACAATTCTGAAAAACAGCCTGACATCCAGTTTGGCCCTGCTTTGGTCAATCGTCTGTAACTGTTGTAACTCCAAAGTGGACCCAAGAACCAGGATCCATGAATCTAGAGCGGTTATGGGCTGAACTGTGTCCCCCACTAATCCGTATGCTGAAGGCCTACCCCGTAGCACCACAGAATGCGGGCTGTATTCGGAAACAGGCCTTTAATAGGTGTCAAGATAAAAATGAAGCTGTCGGGGCTGGGGATTTAGCTCAGTGGTTCCTGAGCTCGATCCCCAGCACCAAAAATAAATAAATAAATAAATAAACAAATAAAATGAAGCTGTTGGGGTGTGCCTTCATCTAATTAGACTGATGTCCTGGTAAGGGGAGATCAGGACATACAGAAGCTGAGAAGGTATGTGCCCAGGGGAAAGACCCTGGTAAGACAGCTGGAAGTCAGCTGTCTGCAAGCCGAAGAGAAAGCAATCCTGCTGACACTGGCTTCCAGCTTCCACAACGGTGAGAAATACATCTCTAGTTCTGTGGTATTTTGTTATGGTGACCCTAGCAAATTAATTCCTAAGTCTTCTGGACTACTTTGGGACATTGACTTTTCTGACCCAACTCCTAACCTGCTGTGTAATGTGGTGTGAAAAGCCAGACACACGGCCTCCTTCCCAGAGTCAAGGAGGTGAGCTGGTTTTATGGTTCATATCTAGATGTAGCCCTAAAGCCTCACTCACTCCTAGGCAGAGTTTTTGGGAGGTGACTGGAGCATGAGTGTGTGATACTCAACAATACATTAGTCCACTGATGAGTTTATAGCTAAATGTAATGCTGGCAGGTGGAGTATGTTTGGAGGTGGTCACTGGGAACAAGGTCTGGGAGGATCTACCTCCCTCCCTCCTCCCTGAATTGCTCTCTGCTTCTTGCTGCCATCCATGAGCTCCTTCTCTTCTGCCACGCTGCCCTGCCTTGGAGCCAGCTGACTGTAGACTAAAACCTGTACAAACTGTGAGCCAAAATAAACACTCCCTCTCAGAGTTTTGAGTGTTGGGTTATTGTGTCGCAACAATGAGGAAGTAGCCAAGACAGCTGGGCAGGCTTCTGGGACAAGTGATGAGGACAGGTTTGCTATTGAGTTGTAAATGCACTGTGTGCACTCAGAGATTGTTTCCACTCTTGGTTCCTTGGTTCCTTCCCTTCCTGATGGACCCCAGGCTGCCACCACCTCTCCTCTGAAGCCAGCTTCCAAGTCCACAGGTTCCTTGGGCTACCTCCACTGTCCTGCATACCTTCTCTTAGCTGGAAAGCACCTGCTGGATTCGTTCCCGCACTTCTTTTGATCCCAAGGACACCATCATTTCAGCCACAGGAGGTCCTTGCTAAGAACAAAAAGAAAAAACATCACCTTATTGTCTTCACTGCCTAAGGTACTTATGCTCAGGCGAAGTCTGCAGAAGTCACCCCCAGGCCAGCCCCCACCCTCCACTCCAGGGATCAGAGTTTGCATTTTATTAGTTATTTACACATAAATAAACACTAAATAAATAATAGTTTATTTTACTTTTTGTGAGACAGGGTCTCACTATGTAGCTCAGGCTGGCCTCAAACTCATTATAGAGCCCAGGCTGGCTCTGAACCAAACTCAGAGCAAACCTCCTGCCTCAGTCCCCTGAGTGCTGGGATTACAGGCATGTACCACCTATGCCCAGCTAAGAGTTTAAGTGGTCTTTTAATTTCCTTGGATGAGGACAGTCTCCGGGACCTGTAAATCCAGCATGAAGCAAACTGCTGATATGTCCGTTACCCTCAATAACCTGAGAAGCCCAGGAGGAAGAGATTACATGTGCTCTGTTAAGTACTGCATCTTCTGTACTTCCCACAGGGCTTGTACACAGTATGTACTCAAGAAATATTATCCATTGAATGACTTGAATGCGGGAAGTTATCATGTTTCAGTCATCTTTGTATTCCCAAAAGTGAGCTTGGTGCCTCCCAGTAAGTTAGGTGAAAGGATAAATGAAAGGTTCGAGTAACAGGCAAGTCCATTGTCCCGCCTCACCAGTTGTCCACTGAGGGCCACTCGGAGGACTTTCATCACGGTCTTGTGCTTGGGGCCTGCCAGCCCTTCTGACAGCTTCTTCAGTTCTCTACTCAGCATATCTTGGGTTAAGCTCGTACCAGATCTTTCTAAAAGCCTAGAAAAGTGGCAGCTTGTAAGGGGTTTGTATGGCCAGTGGCAAGAGGGCGGGAGGAAAAACATCACAAGATTACTGATCAACTACAGTGTAAGTGTTAGAGAAGAGACAGCTACCATCCCAGTTGGAAAAAGAAAAAAAAAAAAATGAAGGGACCACATACATAGCCAATTCAAGCAAGTGGGCATAGTGTAGGGAATTTAAGAGGGCACCATAAGAAGAAGATTTACTAATTACTATTCCTGGTTCACATAATCACTATGTCTCAGTTTTCTTACCTGTAAAGTGGGGATAATAATAGTATTGTACTACACAGGGCTATGCTGGAGAGTTAGAACTTGTGAAGTGCTAGTACAGTACCTGAACACATGGCAAATACTCAGAAGTATTAGATTTTATATTTCAACAAAAAATTTTAAAATTAGCTAATTATTACATGCAAGAGCTCAGAAATACTGCAAGAGAAAAAGATACTTAGGAAAGGGTGAAATAGAGGATGGAAGAATGAATAATTTCTGGGAAGTTATCTGAATCACAGCTTGAAGAGTGGAGGATTGTCAGAGGATGCTGGGCATGCCGGTAAGCCCAGCATCCAGGAAGTGGAGGGAGAAAGATGACCACAAGCTTAGGCTAGCCTGGACTACACAGCAAGACCCTATCTCATAAAATCAAGGGGGAAAAAAAAATATTGGTCAGAGACTTCTCTGGTATATAGCACCAAAGAGCAGAGAGAAAGGAATCAGGAGACTCCAGTTTCAGGAACAGCCCTGCCATCAACTTGCTATAACCTTTCCTCACAAATTAAAGCACTTAAAGATCTAAAACTCCAATAGGGTGCTAACCAACCCTGTAAACTGAGAACCACTCCCAAAAGTATGTTTGAGTTTCAAAAAAATTCCCCATTCAGGAAGGGCTGGACTTTGTAAACCATCTGAGTTAGAGCAGGAGACAGGATTAGGGTGGGTGAGCATATTCCACAGCAACTTCCCAGTTCCCCTAAGATTTTATCTGAGATTCCAACCGTAGATGCTGAAGAGGGACAGAGGCTAGAGATTGTCATTGTTATGGATGATCCATGATGTCAATTCTGACATCACCTGCTCCAATGGGGTCCATCTAACCAAAGGTCGGCCCAGTCTCAGCACTATTGGCTCAGGGAATGGTGTTCATAAGCTACCTGTGGAAACAGGCTTTTAGTGCACACAGATCTCTTTACTACCTGCCAGAAATTCAGCAACCGAGCTTTAATTCATGACAAAAGTGACCATTCTTACTGCATCATTGCTGTGGTCTGAATATTTGTGTTCCCACAATTTATATGCTGAAATCCTAATCCCTAAAGTGATGGTTTTAGAAGGTATTTGTGGGAGGGAATGGAATTAGTGCCCACGTGAAAGTGATCCCAGAGAGAATATCCTTTCTGCCACATTGAGGATACAGAAGGAGAAAGGGCCCCCAAACCCTGCCCTTACAGACATTCAATTGGCTGGGGCCCTGATCTTGGACTTCCATTTTTCTAGAACTGGGAGAAGTAACTGCCACTTAAGCCATCCAGGCTACTGTAATTTGTTATAGAAGCCCCACCGGATTAAAGCAATCATTAACAGGGCCACCATATCACTGCTACTTATGAAATCAAGGAGATGAAATACTAAAAATATAAAATGTAATATGGGAGAAAAACAGATACTCTCCCTAATGGCAGCTCAGGGCACATTAGAGCTGGCCCAGAGTTTGGCATGACCACCAAAGGGCCTTCTAGTGATCTGGCAGCTTCTGAACATTTAGGTGTCAGTTTCTCTGACTTGAGTGGGAGTCCCAATGTTTCTGAAATCTAATCTCATGGCAGGGATGAGGAGTTAAGACATTGAGTCTTGGTAAATTAGAACTAATGGCCCCTACTGCATTATCTCCTAAATTAAAAAGTATTATTAATAATGATAGCTCTTGGGAATTCATCCTGGCAATACACTTGGCCAATATCCTTAATATCTATGCCAGGTTATTCCATGCAAAGTTTGGAAGAAACACAACTATCCAGCTATAAGAGATGAGTTAAATAAACTGTGGCAAAGTTGTATAATGAAATAAATTTAGCTATAGAAAACAATGAGCACACTCTCCAAGTACAGGACAAATCTAAAGAAATAATGTTGCCAGGTGTAGCAGTCCACGCCTGGAGTCCCACCTATTTAGGAGGCTGAGGAAGGAGGATTGCATGAACCTGGTTTGGAGCCAGGCTGGGCAACACAGTGAGAGACCACATCAAATACCCAAAGAAACAGAATGGCATTACTGTAGTGGACCTTTTGGGCAAAAAAAAAAAAGGGGGGGGTGGTGGAATAAGATAATTAATTAGATACAATTAAGAGCAGTAATTCCGAAATTGGGCAGACAGAGGACAAGGATTTAAAAAGAGGACTTCCAGGGATTGAGGATTTAGCTCAGTGGTAGACTGCTTGCCTAGCAAACACAATTCCCTGAGTTCTATCCCCAGCACCCGCCCCAAAACAGAGGACTTCTAATATATATTCCCATGCCCTCCAATAATACCTATGTTTTAAACTAAGGTTTAAAAGAGTTGAGTTATTATTATTATTATTATTATTATTATTATTATTATTATTATTATTTTTGGTGCTGGGGATCAAACTCAGGACCTTGTGCTTACAAGGCAGGCACTCTAACCACTGGGCTAAATCCCCAGTCCAGGTTTGAGTTATTATTAATAAAAATATTTAAAATTGAAGAAAGTAAGACTAGAGCTACACATATATACTCTTTTAAAAAAAAAAACAACACATATGTACTCTTGAATATCCAGATATTTCACCCAGGAAACTTCTTAAGTGTGGTGCTTCTCTGTTGGGGGCTGGAGAAAGAGGGAAGACTCATTTTTTGCTATAAATTCTCTTACACCATTTGGATTTTTTTGCTACATGCATATGTTTTTATCTCTTCAAAATATTTATTATAACAACATGTTGAGGGCTTTGAGATATCCGGCAATGTCCAGCCACTTTACACGTAAGAAAAGCAACAGAAAACAGAGTTACACATATGATTGCGAGACCCAGCCTGCCTGGGTTTAAATTTCTGTTCCTCCAATTTCTTAGTTGTATTACTTTGGACAAATTACTTACTTCTGTGACTTGATTTTCTTTTTTTTTGGGCGGTGGGGGGGTGCTGGGGATCAAGCTCAGGGTCTAACACTTGCTAGGCAAGCACTCTAACCAGTGAGCTAAATCCCTAACCCCTGTGACTTGATATTCTTATCTGTAAAAATGGGGAAACAACATTACTTACTTAATTAGGTAGCTATGAATTTAAGTACATAACAGTTTGGTACTCTAATCTTCACAAAAGAAGTGGGAGGTAAGTAAAATGAGTATTTGCGGATTTTTTTTTTTTTTTTTTTTTTTAGCTTTTTTGAGTCAGGGTTTTACCCTGTAGTCCAGGCTGGTCTCAAACTCATGGCAATACTCATGCCTCAGCCTCCCAAGTGCTGGGATTATGGGAGTGCACCCCCAGACCTGGCTATATCTATATCTATCCCCATTCCTGGGATACCTAAACCCCCAATTGCCTGCAGGTCACCCTTCTCCCATTCCGAGCCCATATGCTCTGGCTGGGGGTCCCGTAAGGGTCCTGCATATGACCCAGGCCTGAGCCAACCAGCGCATCACACTCCCAGGCTGTGGTGATTAGTTCAGGGACAGGAAGAGCAGCCGGGCAGAGGAGAAGGGAGAGAAAGTCCAAGGCTCAGAGGGGAAGTAGGTCTCGGAAACACAGTGTGGGCCCTCTGCTGAACTTGTCTTCAACTGGGCACTTCTAGCCTTTGTAATTACATAAGCAATCGTTCCCTGATGCTTAAGCCAGGCTTGGTTGCATTTTTTGCCACTGTAATCAAAAGAATTTTGCTGTTATTATCGAAAGAACTAGTATAATCATTACCTTACAGATAGCAATGGGAGTCAGAGAGATTTTACTTGGACAAAGTGAAGCCACCTAGGCAAGAAGAAATGACATGGTGGCAGAGCTGGGATGCAGCTCAGGTCGGGGCAAGCCACTGAACCCACTGTCTCTGTCCAGGGACAGCCAAGGTCGTCTGGTTTGTCTGTCATAACAAGAAAGCAAGCAAAGGAACATTTCTTCAGTGGCCATGGGATTGTGCTGGGAGCCCAACAGATGAGAAACGGAGAAAGGGGCTATGGGAGGGAGCAAGGGGAGAAGGGTGTGGAGGCACTCACCCCAGCACATGCTTGGCAATCACATCCACATTCTCTGAGATGGTGCTTAGCTGTGCTCGGCCCACAGCAGGGCGCATCCACAGGTAAGAATATGCCGGGGAGACCAAATCCTGCAGGCGGCAGATATGGCCCTAGGGAAGGAGGGGATGGGGCTCTAAGCGCACTGGAAAGGGGAAGGAGTGGCTCAATTTCCCAAAGGCCCCAGGCCCCATACCTGTCGCAGAAAGATGATCCTCTCCAAGTACACAGGGTCAAGGACACCCCTGTCTCGCAGCTGGGTCCCAAATGCCTCCTCCACCAGGGCCTGCAGCTTCCCCACCAGCTGGTGCCTCTGAGTCTCATTGCTCACTAGCCGAGAGAGGTGCAGCCTGCGGAATGAGTCAAGGCACTGTCCTGCTGCTGGCTCCTCCAGCCCACTTAAACCCTCTCTCCCCAGGGGAAAGGACAAATCACCTAAGTCATCTCCATTCCCACGGAAGAACAGGAGTTTGTTCACACATATAAAAGGAAAGGGATCTGACCAAGGTAGTAAACAGATGGCCTAAGAGTCCAGGCAACCTGTAGACATGCATTGTTTTCAGTGTTTTTAAAACAGTAGATAGTTTTAATGGTACTGGGGTCCCCTACCACTGAGCTACACACCTAGCCTTCTATTTTTCAAGACAGGGTCTCACTAAATTGCTCAGGCTGGGCCTGAACCTGCCATCCTCTTGCCTCAACTTCCCAAGTAGCTGGATTACAGGCATGGCTACCATGCCTGGTTCTTTTTTTTTTTTTTTTTTTTTTAATTTTTAATTTTCCAGTACTGGGGATAGCACTTAGTGCTTTGTGCATGCCAGGCACTCTTACCATCAAGCAGTATCTAACCCAGCCCGGTAGCTGGTATTTTATTTTATTTTTTGGTGGTGGGGATTGAACTCAACCTTGTGCTTATGAGGCAAGCACTCTAACCACTGAGCTAAATCCTCAGTCCCTCATAGCTGGATTTTAAACTAGGAAGACAGCACATGAAAAAGCGTTCTGGTTTCCCCTGGGAAATGAGAAGATCTGGCTGCTCAGGGCTATAATCCTCCACAGATTTAACAGGCTAGAACAGCACAGCAGCCCAGGTTACCTATCGCTCTGCTGTCTGGTCCCTCGCCCGGCTTGCTCCCTCCTCGATATCCACCTGGCCTTTACAGGTACCTAAGTTTACAAAGCAGAATCGGGGTGACTGCCTCCTAGCCTTACTTAAATTATGGGGCCTGGTGCAAAAGGAGAAGACACAAATATTCCCAGGATTTGGAGAAGCTTCTTTGAATTAAAGGCTCACAGTTCAAAAGTCTGGGTTTTCTTGTCAGTTTAAATTTTCTCCTTTTCAGAGTTTTGGTTTTGTTGTTATTGTTTGTTTTGAGACAGGGTTTCACTGTGTAGTTCAGGATGGCCTTGAACTCACCATGTAGCCAGGCATTGTGGCACATGTTTGTAATCACGGAATCAGGAGGCTGAGGCAAAAGCATTGCTGAGGCCAGCCTGGACTAGACAGCAGGTTCAAAGCTGTTCTAGACTATGTATTGAGAACCTGTTTCAAGAAAACAAAGTGTGGGGGTTGGGGATTTAGTTCAGTGGTTAGAGTGCTTGCCTAGCAAGCACAAGGCCGAGTTCAATCCCCGGCACC